>CAUYPO010087890.1:0-10963 GCA_963574435.1 Cheirogaleus major
GCAAGGCCTGTGGGCAGTCTTGTAGAAACGGGGGAAATGGCACTATCTTTTCTTTGAAAAGTTTAACAACAGATATTTAACGTTAGTTTGCTCGCTAATAAGTTAGGTTCTTAGAGTTTAAAGAAGTATTTAATTATCAAAGCTTTTGACAGCCAGGATTTTTCTTCTAATTCAAGCTACCTTTGAAATGGAACATCTCAGATCTATGACATTTTCATCTCTGAATGCTGTTTGAAGAATTCATTCTTCTGTAATTTAGATAAAATGTACCTAATGAATTTTGTAATAACATTCTCAAAGTTTTACATTTTTTCTAGTGTTTGAAAATATACTATAGAGGTTTTACTCATGGTAGTGAGAATATATCAATATGAGAGAGATATAATTACATCAATCAATTATTTGAACAAAGATTGGGTAATGCTAACATATAATTTTGTAATAATCCATATTTCCAAGGAAAAAATACTTGCATAATACTTTGTCATTATGTCATTTGTTGTTATTGCGGTCTTTGTTTTTATTGAAACATAGATTCTGTGTATAAACGTAACTTTTATGTATATCTTCCCCGTGAATGCAACAAATATCTCAAATCAAATAACTTGAGGCAAAAATGATTTTTCTATATTAAACATTAAATTTCCATTTATTAAAATTCCTCCTAGTTTAATACCTAGCCTGATACCTTCATTCTTTTTCGTGTACGGTGAGAGCTGTGGTCTGAATGTCTGTGTCCCTCCCAGAATTCTTACATTGAAACCTCCCCCCCAAGGTGATGGTCTTAAGAGTTGAGGCCTTTGGGAGGTGATTAAGTTAAGGTTCTCTTTCTCTTGTGAAAGAGACTCCAGAGAGGTGGTCCCTTCCCCCATGTGAGGGCACAGCGAGAAGGCACTGTCTGAGAAAGCAGCCCTCGCCAGGCACCGAATCTGCTGGAGCCTTGATCTTGGACTTCCCAGCCTCCAGAACTGTGAGAAATAAATGGCACCCAGTCCGTGGCATTGTGTTTTGGCGGCCCAGACAGGCTAAGACAGTGAGCACATCCCACCCAGAGGCGGCCCGTGCCCGTCTCTTGCCGCCAGCATCAGGACCGGCAGAAGCACCGCAGCCCTTCTGGAGCTGTGTTGGACTCAGGGTCCTCTGACTCCCGGCCGCACCCCGCAGACTGACGGGGCCTAAGGGACCGCGTCTGCCTGCCCCTCCTGCCACTCAGCTTCCCGCAGTGGCTGGGGGCAGGGCGGAGGGCGCCATTCAGGAACAGAGGGGTAAAGGAGACTCAGAGACCTGCGATGACCATCTGGCGGCACGTCCACCTGCAGGTGCGGCACAGCCTGTGGTCCCTTCTGAGAGCACGCGCTGCTTCCTCCCCACTCGCGGAGGCCCCTCAGGAGGGGCGGCTGTGGGCCTGGCCGGCCCCGTGTGCCCGGGGGGCTCTCAGTCCCGGAGGTGGTTAGAACAGGGCGTTGTGCAGTGTTGGCGATTCTATTTATGTTGTTCCTGGGTTGGGGGTTCCCGAGAGGGCTCGTTGCAGAGCCGTCTCCTCTAGATACAATGTGCAGCTTGCCTGGGCCGCGGGCCGCGTTGCATTACTTTACAGCCACGTGTTTAAGTTGGCTCATTAAAGGGAAAGCTGGTGCTCTGGTTCGAGCTGCTGCCCCCAGACAGAACGTGTCTGGTGTTTGTGGGTGGGGGCGCGGGCTGCCACTGCACGCAGACTCTGCCCCTCTGGTCCAGTGCAGGGGACACCTTCAGATGTGGCCATCACTTACACCAGAGTTTGAGACCTTGACGCCTTGAACTGTCCTGACAGTGGCATGTCCTCAAAGGGTGAAATCCAGTGTGCGTGGGGGAGGGGTGTGGACCCTAAGGCAGGTATACCTTTCAGGAGTAGCAGTTACCTGTTGGCGAGATGGCCTCGGAAAGTCAGAGCTAGGTTCTTCCGAATATGCCTTTGAATGTCTCTGCTTAGTACTAAGTACCCACAGCAAATGAGAAGAGCAAAACAGACTTTCCTTGAAGGGTTTGTTTTTATTTTTTATTTTATTTTGGTTAACGAGTGACGAGCATCCGGGGAACAGGACCTGTCTCCAGCGTAGCCTTTGAGCTTTAACTCCGTGTCCTCGAATCTGCGGTTTGGGTGTGAGCAGCCTGACTCGGGGCTGGTTCCTAGCTTAATCTTCCAAGGAAGAGCTCGTGACGGTTTTTATACTAGTTCTTTAAGTATTTCATTGTAAGTTCGTCTCCTCCCAGCCCCTCTTGCTATTTCTATTGCTCCATTTGAAGTTGCAGCCAATGGCCCAGGCTCCTCTGGCTTTGATGTCCGCGTGGTGGGGGGGCTCGCCATGACCCATGTCCCGCTCTGCCGTGCGAGCGCGTTGCTGGGGGGAGCACGTCCGTCGCTGGAAGGTCCAGACGGGGGACTCTCCGTGGAGGCTGTGGCTGCCGCAGCGCAGTGTGCAGGGCTGAGCAGCGCAGGGGGAGTCAGCGGACGGGGCCGTGCTGACGTCACCGTGGCAGGCGTGGACGGGTGCAGGCGCGCCCTGCTTCTCTTACGGTGCTTCCGACATCGGATGGGATTAACGTGTTGCTGTGTGATGAGCGAACAGGTGAGACCCCGGCTGCACCTGAGCGAGCTGCTATAGACGCAGAGTGGAAACCGGGTAGGAGGTTGCCTTCCCTTCCCAGACAGGGTAAAGAATTCCTCTTAAATGGAAATCCACGAAACACTTTAAACATTTATCAGATTAATTTTAATAAAAAGCTTGAATCAGTATGAGATAGCTTGGGAAAACATCTACCCCTCTCTTTGCCCCCAATAACGTTTTTGCAAATTCAAGTCCAGTATTTCTTGCTTCTAATTATACCGAAGAAGCAACATTCCTGGTGCTGACTCATCTTTCCTTTTGGAAACTTACCCAGATTTTTGCTCTCAGTTTGATGGGTCTCTAGTATCACCTGCACCCATAGCAGAAATGCACATCAGCGACCAGTGACAGTGGAGACCGTTGAAGATTTATGAATCAACAAAATGTGAATGCCAAGTACACAGAATGCTGGGGTAGAAATGTAGGCAGTTCCAGCCTGAGTGGGTTGGTGTTGGACCTCAGTGAAAATAAAGTGGCATCTATTTAGCGTTCAGCTTTCTGGATAGCCTTACGTCCTACCTGAGCTTCAGGAGGTGAGAACCCTGTGCTTTGAGATCATGGGCAGCGACGTCTTAGGATCTCTGCGGTGATCTCGTACCTGGGGCTTGGATCGGGGTGTTTCCGGCACCCTACCTCTCGTGGCTCCGCACAGCCCTGGGCAACTTTCCGAAGGGACTTTTCAAATATCTTCTGACGGCCTCTGCTTTGGTAGGACAGTGTGGGCTCCCTTAGCTTATTAACGATAGTGGGGGGTACCTTATAAGGAAATGTGTGTCTGGCCCCTGGAAAGCCAGATGCCAGCCTCAGAGAGGGGCCATCGGGCACATCATGCATCTTCTCAGCGTCCACCTGCGGCTGCTTCACCCCTGCTCTGTGCTCTGTGACCTCCCGCTTCATCCCTGCTTCTTCGCGAGTCTGTTGCTGAGTGATTGCCGCTTGCGGGAGACCCATTTGGCGATGCCGGCAACTCTCTCTACCTCAGTTTACCTCTTGGCCGCTCAGTGCCCCATCGTTGTACCATGTTCACACGAGGGAGCGGTGTCCAAGCCTCGCACATGGGCTGGGGTTGACCTTTCTCAGGAGGCTTCCTGCTCGTGGGGTGGCCTGTGAGGGGTGCCCAGTGCTCTCTTGCTGGTCGTCGCCTAGTCACAGAGGAGGAACCGGGCCCAGGGAGGTCCACGTGTGCTCAAGGTGGCCTGAGGTCCAGACTTGGCTCTCTCTCTCCAAGCCCTGGACTCTGTCCCACTGGGACCGCAGGGGAAAGCAAATTCCCAAATTTAACTGTGTTGCCACGGCCCAGGACTAGTAATTGGGTGTGTACTTTCCTTCGGGCTTCCCACAAAAGTTTCCCTCCAGTTTCCTAACAGTGCGGATTCTTTCTTTGTCGCCTACAATGAGAACAGGGCCTCGTTCAGAGCATGCGTCAGCAGACGCTCTATGACGCGGGCGCGCTTCCCGCCGGCCTTACGTGGAGATATTTCACGTCTCTCAGGGCTCACAGCAGAGAGCGTCCCATTGGAAAGGGTCATGCCATTGTCCTGCATGAGGGCCACATGGGCTGCCACCCTCACGTGGTCACCGGCGTGTGCAGCATCAGTGTCCTGGCTCGATATTCCGCCTGTAATGGTAGAAGACAACATTTTCTCTTCTGCGAAATGTACCACCTTCCTTTGGCAGCGTTTCACTGTGTACTTCCTTAATGGATGAAGTACGTGAAATTATTTTTACAGACTTCAAAGTGTCCAACACACGTGGAAAAGTGCTAATTATATGTACGCACACAGAGCTAATCCTTGAACACCAAGGATCTGAACTGCGCGAGTCCACTTACCTGCGGGTTTTCTCCCGCCTCCGCCACCCCCGAGACGGCAGGACCAGCGCCGCTGCCTCCTCCTCCTCTTCCTCCTCGGCCCACCCAACCTGTGCAGAGGACGAGGATGGAGACCTTCATCACGATCCACTTCCACTTAATGAACAGCAAATGTATTTCCTCTTCCTTGTGATTTTCTTCCTTTTCTCTAGTTTACTTTGTGGTACAGCATAGAACACACGTAACATAAAACCATGTGTTCATCGGCTGGCTAAGTTATCCGCCAGCCCTCTGGCTGACAGCGGGTGTTTAGTAGTTAAGTTTATGGTGAGTCAAAAGCTGTGTGTGGATTTTGACTGCACGTGGGGTCAGCGCCCACCCCCTGCACTGTTCGGGGTCACCTGTGCGTGTACATACGTCCCAGTTGGTACCGTCATCGCTCGAGCGCTTCATCCAGGATGGTCACTTGCTCTGCACACCTGGCTGTGTCGGCAGCGGGAGGGAGGACTGGCCGGTCCTTTTGACCCTTTCGGTCAGTGCCCAGGATGCTGCACCTGGGAGCCTGTCCCCTGACAGGTCACTTCAAGAATAAAAAACCTGGGCTGTGATGTCATTTTTCTGTAAGCCCTGGACTGCTATAAATTATGTTTTATCTGTTGTAATTAAGACTTTGAGACTGCTAAGCTGTCTTTGAGGGGAAGGACCTGTCCCTTTCTCCGGAGACATAATGAATTGTTAGAGTATATGGTTTTTGAAGAATTTACTGTAAGATAAAAGACTGGTATTTTATTCTTGCATTTATTAGTGTTTAATCAAATGGGAAGTGCACTTTCAGCCTGGAAATCTTGGCTTCAGCTGCAGGATTCGACTGAGTTATTGTTGAAAGAGTAAAAGGTGTGGAATTATATGTTCGAGTTATCAAGCCACTGATAGGTTTGGGGTTTAATGTAACTAATTTAGGACATAAAATTTCCTGCCGTGTGGACTAGAGCCTCGGGTTAATCGCTCGGAAGCAGGGCGCGTTTCCTCGCCGTGTGGCCTCGTGGTGAGCGTGGGGTCTGTCCCGCCAGGAGCGCCAGACCTTTCCGGACCCCGGTGCCGCCCGCCAAAGCGTGTCTGGAACATCAGGCTCTTCCGCCTGGGAGGCCAGGTCGTACATCACCCGCCGCGTCTCACCCAGGAATCCCTCCCTGCAGAGGCACCGTGGAGCCTCGTCTTTAGTGAGGGGGAAGAGGACTCAATGCTGTCCTCTCTCCGCGGTGCGCAGCCTTAACGCCCGGCGTGCGGGCGCCGGCCTCGCTCTGCGTCAGCGGGCAGCAGTCCCCCTGCGCCAGGACTCAAAAGATCCCAGGAAACGTCTGTGACAGCCGCTCTGTGGAGGCTGCAGTGGCAAGGACAGTGTGGGGCGAGCCCCGCCTGTCACAGGGGTCAGACGGTTTGTTCATCGGTGGAGCAGGATTGGACCGGACAAAACTTGGGGTGCACTAATACTGATCCATACACGCCTGCAGGCCAGAGCGGGCAGATATTTCCTGAGATGGGCCGGGCAGCGAGCATTTCTGGCTTTGCAGGCTGCCCGGTCTGGCGCAAGTCGTCGCCCCTGCTGCCGCCGCGGCGCAAACGGTCGACAGACAAGGCGCGGGCGAAAGAGCAGGGCGGCCTTCCGGGAAAACTCCATCCTGGGCGCTGAGACTTGAGTGTCATATCATCTTCGTGCATCCCGAAACGTGTCCTTTGGTCCTCATCTCTACCCTTTGAAAGCAGGGGACCTCTTCTGCGCTCGCGGCCCGCGGTGAGCAGGGCTTGCCCTGCGGTCCGTGACCCGAGATCGTTGTCAGGTGCCCGGCCCGACTGGGCACAGCCCTGCTGGACGCAGCGCAAGGGCCAGTTCTGACCTCGGGGTGTGGAGAGCTATGTCGGGGCTGGCTCAGGTCCCACACGTCATCGGTGTGACCTTCCGGCTCCAAGTGCCTTTTCTGCCTCAGTTTCCTCGCTTGGGAACTGAGGGGGCCACACCCGGTTGGGCGAGGTGAGGAGATTTCAGTCCTTTGCTCCCAAGTTGTCCACGGTGGCCTCACGCGGGCTGCACCGAGGGACGCTCTGGACTCAGTGGCCTGTGGGCTGAAGCCGCCCGGCCTCGCCAAGTCCCTGCGATTCAGAGACCTACAGCATGAAGATGTGTGGCTGTCCCACTCCTCGCTAGTGGACTGAGGGACTTGGTGACCTCCTGTAGGAAGGGGAAGGCTCTGAGGCGTGTGCAGCCTCACCCGCACGCGGAGCAGGACCTGCGGCTCCGGGAGGGTGTGCCGACTGCCTCCCGCGGGAGCTCCCTTCCGTCGGGGTCCCGTGTGGAGATGGGGTCCATGTGCGCAGAGAGAAGCATGCCTGTACGTGCTGCGCTGGGGGCCACGGGAACTGCAGCTGGAGCCCTTCAGGGTTTGGAGGGAGACGGCTCGACCAGCGGCCTGGGACCGGGCACAGTGCATGTTCCGTCCCGAAGGAGCTGCGTGCTCAGATCTTCTGAGCGTGGAGCACGTCACTGGTTTTGTAGAACGCAGAGTCGGAGGCTGGGGCGGGGGAGGTGCTGCATTTGGGCCCAGGACGCTGGCAGCCCCCTTGCTTCCAGAGGCAGGAAGTGTCTCTTGGCCTTCCAGAAAACTACAGTTTTATTCCCGACCCTGGTGTGGGCCTGTTTCCTGGGTGTTGCTGGAGATGGCTTTGAGGGTTTTGGTGGGCGCCTCTTGTGGATCTAACAGTGTGTGCTGTGCTGCGTGAGTCCGTGCAAACAGGGCTTGCTATCGGACCTGGAGACATGCCTTCTAGCGAATCCCCAGCGTCAGCTAATTATAGCATTAAGTGAGCAATACGACACAGAAGCCGCATGTTCTTAATGTACAAATTCTATCTGCGCACAGGTGGAAAATTTTATTAACTATTCATGACTCTCTTCCCATGGCTTGATTGCAGACAAGCACACGGTACTCAGCTCCTGCAGGTCCCTTCCTGGGCGGAGATGATATCAGTCCCGTCTCGCTGTCTGGCAGGGGCGTTTGAGGAGCACCCACCTGACCGCCGGCCCGGCTCGCGCAGGGAGCCGCTCTGCCGCCGTGCAGG
Organism: Cheirogaleus major; assembly: GCA_963574435.1. NCBI lineage: Eukaryota > Metazoa > Chordata > Mammalia > Primates > Cheirogaleidae > Cheirogaleus > Cheirogaleus major. The sequence continues at coordinate 7,570 of CAUYPO010087890.1, forward strand.
GGCTCCGGGCGGGCTCTGCCGGCTCCGGCTGCTTCTCCTAATTGGAAAAGTTGATGTTTCCCTCAGATCTCCCCTCGTGTTCGAACATGTTACTTATTCTCTAAGAAGTCAGCTAAACTTTACCTGACTTTAGAGGCTATAAAGAATGAGGTTATTTTCTGCCATGACATATTCAAGCTGAAGCTTCCCAGGACGTCACGGTTTTAAGAACTGACATTTCATTTTGAACGCCAGCCTGCCACCTCTTTACTCCTCATGACAAACTGTCACTGTGCAGCACAGTAGTTAGTGGGTTCCCGAAGTGCCAGAAAACCTCGGCGCTTCGAGGCGCGTGCTGTTGGCAGGGTGAGACATGCGGCCGGCGGGGCCCGCCAGCACCCACGGGTGGCCCTGGGGCCAGGGCCCTGCGGGGCGAGCACCAACCCGGCCAGGCCTGGGGGAGTTCTCTGTCCCTTCTGCAAGATGGCTTGTGTTATCACTGGCGTTAACCCTGGAAGTTCTAGCAGGGGCAATTAAAAATGAGGGAAAACATAGCATTTTGCTCAGTTTCACAGCAAATTATAAATGCATCGTCCCTGATCAAAACTGAAGGGCGTGCTAAAGCACGGCGTGAGAATGTTGTGTGATCTGGGTGTCTTGGGACTGGGCGTCAGCGCGATGGGGTTTGCGGGCGGGTCTTGAAGCCCGAGCCGCTGGGAGAGCCGGGCCCTGGTGTGGGGGCTCAGCCCCCCATCCACAGACGCGGGGTTCCCGCCACCTGGACTCTGTCCCTTTGACAAGGTTTCAGGGATACGAAGGCTCTTCGCTTCCGACTTGTTCCTGTTATCAGAGGCTGGTGGGGCATCGCTGGAGTTTAAACAAAGCAGCCCCCATCCTGCTGGCTTTTGGAAGGCGGGGGGAGGTTGCGTGGAGCTGAGCCGTGGCGCTGTGGCCTTTCTTACCTGGCAGGACTCCGGCTAGATTCTTGGGGCCATGTCTGTCCACGACGTATTTGTCTGAGGCCAGGGATCCTGCGGGGAGGGCCAGGCTCCTCCGGTGGGTCTCATCGCTTCCTGAGGCCGGGCTGGGTTCCTGCATCACTGGACACCCTCAGGTGTCTTGTAGCAGGAGCGTGTCTTGACGGCCAGGTGTCTGTCGTGAGCTGCGCTGAGGACAAGGTGTGAGTGAGAAGGCGCCCTGGCACCTGCTGGGCCCGCAGACCTGGGAGTGCAGAGAAGGCGGAGTGGCCGGCGACCGCCTGCAACCAACAGAAGATCCGGAGCTCTGGGGCCTGAGCCGGGTCCTCTGCCACCTGTCCTCTCTGGACCTTTCCCAGCCCGATGTCTTTCCGAGGAGCGGGCACCTTCCCTCATGCTCAGGCCCTGCAGCCTTGCGGGCCTGTGGCTCTCAGAGCCCGGACGGCAGGTTGGGGTGCGTCCTGCCGATGTGCTTTGTGGTTTCTGGGCGCGAGCTGGTCCCGACCTCGTGAATGGGGCAGGCCGCAGCTCTGGCTGCTGTTTAAGGCTCATGAGTAGTGGCTGCCTGTTCCTGCTGGGCAGAGAGCCCCCTGGTTTTGACTGGGGGATTGCGGCAACATCGCTCTTTCTGCCAAATTCAAGATTCTTTGCTTCGTTTCAAAATTCTGCTCTAGAGTCTCTGGGTGTCTTGTTTTGCCCTCTGCATCGTAAGTTTCTTATTGAAAGTCTGGGTTCATTCATTTTTGTAGCCTGGTTTCCTCCGATGTGTGGGTCGGCTGTTTTGGCTGGCAGAGTGGCACATTTTTTGTTAATGATCGTTTCCGCTGCACTAGGTTCTCAAACTTCCTATTCTAGGGAATTGCCAAAAAGTGAGCGAAGCAAAAGACAGTGCCTGAGAACAGCGCTTTCCCCGTCTTCCTCTGCAAGTAACTGTCCGAGCAGGAGAAGTGACGTACAGCTCCCGGGAATGAGGTTTGAGGCTGCTCACAGCAAGTCTCCCGTTTTACCGTAAAGAATCTGTGATTTTCCATTTTATCTGCATTTTGATATAAAAATGTTTTCCTCCACGTGATTCATTAGCTGAGGGTGCGCGGCGTTTAGCGTGTGTCGTGTCTACTCCGGCGCACACGCATCCCCCATGCGTGTGCACACGTGGGCTTGCTGCCCTCTGGCGCTGGGACAGTCATCTCGTGGAATGTCCTTGTGTAGATTTGCCTCTGGTCCACGGTGGCTTGGTCAGTAGGAAAGCCCTTTGTGAAACCTTTTCAAGGAACAGGTAATAGTTACTAATAAGCTTCCGGAAAGACTCTTATGGGCCCTTCTTTATTGTGTCCTGGTATCACGGATCAGTTTTCAGCTAGACTCGGAGGTCGCGTCGCTAAACCGTTGGAAGGGATGTGTGAGTGGTAGCTGTCATCTGGAACCATTTTTCAAAAGTGCTTGAAGTTCCAGCGGATTTTTTGAGCAATTTGTTAAAACCCTACACATAGAAGTTTTCTGCAGTTTTCTCTATGTGTGATCTATTTCTTTTACACACACACACACACACACACACACACAGAGCAGTTGTTTTAACTGCTTGCTAACTAATTCCTGCTCGATCGTACAGATTCCAAACTGTGCTCGAGCTTCGGAACAGAAAAGCATTGATCTTCCTGCATTACTCGTATTTAGTTCGATATATGCGCCAACACGAAAAGTTTGGAAAGGAAAAACAGGTGTTATTTTAACTGTGATTTTCAAATGTAGACAGTGCCAGTTTATATCTAGAAATGGTCGCGTTAAAGGCCAGGGAACAGGCTTCCTGAGATGTCCCGCCGCATCTCGGCTGGGGTGCGCAGGCAAATGCGCGTCCATTTTATGAGGTGCCGCACGGTGCGTGTTATTTAGACGACCACGCTGAGCTCTTTAATAAGACGCGCGCGCGTGCCTGGGATGCTTCCGGAACCTTGCTGCAAAGGGTCCTCCCCCCGTCCCCGCCCCCAGGGCTCTTGTCGTTAGAGTGTCCTTCACAGCCAGAGCCCCATCCATCAGAGAGGTGCTCTGCGTGCGGGCCGTCTCCGGCGACAGTGGAGTAATAAAAGCAGGCAACCCTCCTGTTCCTGGATCCCGTGTCCTGGAAGTCGGCGTGTTAGCCAAGACAGGAGCAGGACGCGGTATTTATGGAATGTGCCTTCAGATGGAAGCGGTCTTTTCATTTGAAAGCCTCGTTACGTGATTCTGATGGGGAATTTCTCAGTTTGTACCGTGTTTCCCCGAAAATAAGACAGGGTCTTCTATTTATTTTTCCTCAAGAAGACACCCTAGGGCTTATTTTCAGGGGATGTGTTATTTTCCCCTCAAAGCCTCAGCTTGCAGCACGCACAGGATGGCCGGGACCTGACAGGGGGAGCCGACCTTGTTGGTGGGGCTGCCCAAACCTTTCCGGTCACCTCTGG
>CAUYPO010087897.1:0-61135 GCA_963574435.1 Cheirogaleus major
TGCCTGTAGTCCCAGCTACTTGGGAGGCTGAGGCAGAAGGATCGCCTGAGCCCAGGAGTTTGAGGTTGCTGTGAGCTAGGCTGACGCCACGGCACTCTAGCCAGGGCAACAGTGAGACTCTGTCTCAAAAAAAAAAAAAAATCAATCAATGCGATTTACCGTATCACTCTGATCTAAAAAAGAAAAACTGTATCATAGTTGAACACACATTCGACAAAATTCAGCACCCATTTATGATTAAAGAAAACAGATTCTCAGACCTAGAACAGAAGATGTCCTGAACCCAAGAGAGCAGGAATTGGTAAATTTCTGTAAAAGGCTAGATAGTAAATATTTTTACTTTGTGGGCCAAACCATCTCTGTCACAACTTTTTGCTTACCTCTGTCATTATAGTATAAAAGCAGCCATAGATAATATGTAAACAAATGGTCATGGCTGTGTTCCAATAAAACTTTATTTACAAAAACAGGTGGCATGCTTGATTTGCCACAGTCTGTAGTTTGTAAACACCTGCAATAGAGCACACTAAAAAAATCAAATATTGGCTGGGCGTGGTGGCTCAGGCCTGTAATCCTAGCACTCTGGGAGGCCGAGGCAGAAGGATCGCTCAAGGTCAGGAGTTTGAGACCAGCCTGAGCAAGAGCGAGACCCCGTCTTTACTAAAAATAGAAAGAAATTAATTGGCCAACTAAAAATATATAGAAAAAAAATTAGCCAGGCCTGGTGGCACATGCCTGTAGTCCCAGCTACTCGGGAAGCTGAGGCAGAAGGATTGCTTGAGCCCAGGAGTTTGAGGTTTCTGTGAGCTAGGCTGACACCACGGCACTCTAGCCCAGGCAACAGAGTAAGATTCTGTCTCCAAAAAAAAAAAAAATCAAATATTATACTTAATAATAAAAAACTGAATTTCCCACCCTAATACTGGGGAAAAGGCAAGGATGTCCACTCTTACCACTTCTATTCAACACTCTACTGCAAGTCCTACCAAATGCAATAAAGATAGAAAAAAATATATAAAGAAATACAAATTGTAAGGAAGATTTCACACTGTCTTTATTCACAGAAAACATGTTCATTTTTTTTTAATGCAGAAAGTCCTACAGAATGTACTCAAAACCTTCTAGAATGAGTTTAATAAGGTTCCAGGATACAGGTCAATAGGCAAAAAAAACAAAGAAAAAGAAAAAGTCAGCTATATACTACCAAGCAAAAATTAGAAAATTAAAAACAAAAACAAAAAAACACTAATCTAGCCATGAGATGATTCCAGCTCTGGCCAAGAACTTAATTGCAGCCTCGTCAAAGAGCTTGAGCCATAGGACCCTAGCAAAGCCCCTTCCCAGATTCTTGACCCATAGAAAAAGTGAAGTAATGGTTGTTTATTGTTTGAAGCTGAGTTTTGAGGTAAACTGTTACATAGCCACAAAGAGCATGCCTAGTGTCACAGTAATTAATACACTAGTGTTGGTGAGCAGAGGAGCGATGGAGGCACTGACACGTCGCTGGTGGGAACACAAAATGGTACAGCCACTGCAGAGAAGTTCTGCAGCTCCTTATAAAGTTAAACACCCACTTACTGTGTAACCTAGTATTCCCACTCCTGTCCCCACAAAGACTGTACTAGAATGTTCACAGCTGCTTTATTCATAAATAATAACCTCACACTGAAAACAAACTAAATGTACATCAACTGGTGAATGGATCCACAAATTTCTTATATATCCATGCAATAGAATATTATTCAGCAATAAAAAGGAATAAACTACAATGTGGATGAATCTCAAATGTATTACATGAGTGAAAGAAAAAAAAATACTACATGTCATATGGTTCTATTCTTATGAAATTCTAAATAAAGCAAAAGTTTAGTGACAGAAAGTAGATCAATGGTTGCCAGAGGCTAGGAGTGGAGGGAGAAGACTGCAAAAAAGAAAGTAGAGAACTTTTGGGGGGAGTTAGAACTATGTTCTATTATCATTGAGTGTGGTGGTGGTTACACAACTGTAAACACTGGTCAAAATGCATATGATTCTTCATTTTAAATTGGTGCATTGATTTTATTATATGCAAATTATACCACAGTTGTACAACATATAATTTTATTGTGTGTAAATTATGCAAAATAATTTTATAAATTAATCTTCATTTACAATGAAAAAAAAAGATGGTGGCATCTTATCCATTTAATTAACCCTCTTAGGCGGTATCTTTCCACTCCAACCTCTATCCTCTTAGGCATGTTCTATTCATTGACGTTTTTAACTTATTCACCCAACATACTTTCTCTCCAGGATCTAATAATGTAAAATTTTAGTTATCTTCTTTCACCTACTCTTACTACATGAGAGATCCTGAAATATTTTAAAAGCATAATTATGTTACGTAAATGTGCCCACCAGTAACAACTATAAAAAACACTTTTTTATCAAGGGCCAAAACTTTCTTTACAAGGCAGTAATTCCTGGCATCAGCTGTGTACTTGCATATTGTTTAGTCTGTGGCCAGTGTCAGTGTAGTTTTATTATTTTCATAATGAATCCTATAACTCTATTAAAAGCTCATATGGGCTCTTATCCTTATAATCTGCTATAAAAATGGGACCCCTCAAGCTGCCTGAGGTAAAAAAAGATTTTCCAACAGAGACAATGGGAATAAGAAACAAAAGAGAATATAATGTCCAATTACTTTGTTTTACAATGGTCCCTTCTTACTGTTTCTACTTTAGCAAAGTTAACAAAAAAAGCACAACTACCTTGAGATTTAATTTAGTGCTTTCTACCAAGATCAAACCACTAGTATATATTATAGTATACCTCTGTGGCATTCTACCTCACAAAACTTATTATTTAGAGATATACTCAATTTAGATTTCCAAGTCAAGCCATCAATATGGAAAACCTTCAGGGCAAACACTATTTCTGGACTTCACAATTACTCATAGTTCTTTTATTTTTCATGATCAGTAAGGTACAACTGAGAAGTCCTTTATTATTCACTGGGGGATTTTAGAAGGGAGAAGTGAATTTACCTGGGCATACTGTTCCAAAACTATGGCTGCATCAATGTACTTCCTCTTCTCAACTAGCTTTTCTGAAAAGACAATAAGCATTTGACAACAAAATTAAATAGATTCTTTGGCTGAAGTGTCTTTTTTATAGTATGTATCAGACTATGTACTTTGTGAATTTCTGTGAGGAGACCAGATATATATACCACTGAGTCCTACCTTAAATGGCAGTTAGAATCTAAATGTTGCACAGGATTTGAAAATCAGATATAGTCAAAATTAGTCTTGAAAAATGCTTCCAAAGGCACATATATGGGAAACTGACCGAGGATCTCTGACTGACCTATTTCTTCCCTTAACAGGAAGAGACTGCTATTTCTTTGGTTGAGCACTAGATGGAGGTAGCTGATTTATGCTTAGGTTGCCATGCAGAGTCTTTAGATTCTAGTCACTCTTGGCCCAACAGAAATAAATCACACCAGAGAGCCAAACAGACCCTGAGGTTTACTATGTCTCTCATCTCAGGCCCATTCCAGGGCATGTAATCGCTGGGGAAAAAAAAAGATAGAATCACCTCCACTATTTTAAATAGTTTTTTTCTTTTGCTGGTTTGTGTAAACTGCCTGAGTTAAATGTACACACAAAGTGACTCCACTGGATAACATTTCTCAAAAGTCTTTGACCACTCCGTTCTCTGAGGAAAAAAAAACAAACCTTTGACCACTGCCCTCCCCACCTTTTTTTGCTAAACATCTGAGAGAACTAGGTATATTCCATCATTAGCCAGTAAATAATAGCAAGCTAAGAGTTGTAAAGAACATAAAAGAAGAAAATAGATCCCAAGAACAGAGTTAGAAGGTATAAATTAAGGTATATACTACCAATAAACATAAGTTTCTAAAGCGGAAGTAACAATGGAGCCAGAATAAATAATTAAAATTGCAGCTTGGAAACTGAGAGGAATTATAGACGAGACCACACATCTAATAACCAGAAAAAGAAAAGTGATAATCTCATACATTTTTATAACCTAAGAGAAAAGGAATAATGCAAATAACAAAAGATATGTATATAAATTTAACATGATATAATTTGGAATTTTTTCAAGATGTTTTTTTAGACTCCAATAAAATTTACAATATTTTTTAGAAGGTAGGAGAAAAAATATACGAATCATTCCTTTACTTCAATTCAAGAACTGCTGAGAGGGCCAGAGGACCTACTACTCAACTCTTCTCATAGGCATCCTTAACCTCTCCTCCACTCTAAGAAATCAGACCCTGCTACTAGCTTCACCTCTGGTTCAGGCAATCCCTAGCTAGACCCTGAGCAGTTAAACTGCCTTTGCTTTCAGACTGCCTGTTCATTTGGCATTACTTTCACCTCATTCCTAACCATTGCTACTGTGGTTTCCAATGATTTACTGCCAACACCAGAATGGCCCATCCCAAAATTCATCTTTACCTTCTTACAGGGCACATGGACTCCCAGCTATATAGTATTAGGTGTGGCCATATCACATAAATTTCAGAAAATGAGAAGTAGAAGTGATAGTTTAACTTCTAGGTCATTTCTAAATTAAAGGTAAGCATTTTCCCATTACTCCAGCTTTTCCCCCTTTCCGAGGACTGAAACACAAATGTAGAGATAACCCAGCTACGATCCTCTGCCTAAAAGGCTGCAGAGCCACACAATGAAAGGACCTATCAGCCCCTATGTTAGAGAGAAATAAACTGCCTTTTTTATTATGCCACTGCATTTTGGGACTCTTGTTTCAGCACCTTAACCTTTACCCTACTTAATAAAGCATTCTAAACTAATTTTTGTCAATGAGTATGAAAATACCTCCACCTTTGTTGCCCTAAATTTATTTGCAGAATTACCAAACAAAACAAAACAAAGAAACAAAAAACCTTTGTAGAATTAGACAAATAAATGACCACACTTACCTGCCAGAGTTCTGGCAAGGCCAGCCAGCTGGTCTTTGGTCAAGTTAAGCTGGGCTGCCACACAGAGGGCTTGCTTCCAGCTGCCACAAGTCAGAAAGGCCGAGAGAGCTTTTTCGTGGGCACTGCATCGGGCAAACACGAGCCCCGCGGGCTCGTACATGTGCTCCTGCATCAGATGTTCCCCATAAGCAATGCTGATATCCTATAACAAGAGGAGGTTTGGAGTCAATGAAGAAATGTGATACAGCTCCCGTGTAAGAGCCTTAGTCATCACACTTGAAACTCTCCTGAATCACTTGGGAAAATCTGATGGTTGATCAGTTAGTGCAATCATTCTTCCATTCAAAACCTTACTGGGGATGTGCCATTTATTTACTCAACAAAAAATTACTAAGTGCCTACATATGTGCTATTCTGGACAGTGAGAATAATATAGCAATGAAAAAAAATAAAACCAAACAAATGAAAAACCAAACAAGAACTACCACCAAATTCCTGCCTGGGCAATTTCTTCAGAACAGGTCAGAACCATTCTCACAGATAAGAAGTTCAAGATGAGGTTAATTTGTTATTAAGATGAACCTTGAAACTAAGACAGTATTATGAACTCAAGATCTTCATCCCTTTTATGCACAGAGCAAAATCAGAAGAGCCACATTTCACATTCCACATACCTTGTGCTGCTGGGAGTTTGGTGGATATAACTTTAGAGCTTCATTATACAAATTTTTATCTTTTATTAAGTTTAAGCATTCTGGGAAGTATTCGGGTCCTGCAGGAATAAGATTCACACAAACACAAGCTTAAGACTTAGAAAGCACAATGGACTTCATTTATAGCAACATTCCCCAAACAAAATCAATGAGGGACCTTTTTAAGACTCATGTAATTAGAGTACCTGGAAAACAGAATCCAAGAATTTGAATTTTTAATGAGTACCATTGCAGATTCTGAGGTAGGAGAAGCACTGATTGGGATCAGCTTTCTACTTAAGAGTTCCAGCTACCCAGTTGTTTTCTCAACCTCCCTGTGACGCTTATTAAACCTACATACACATCAGGCCTATCCCAGGCCAGCTGACTCAGATTCTCCAAGGATGCTGGAAATTGAATGCTTCACCTACACGCCAGGTGATTCTTCCTTGCCCCCAATGTCAGTCCTCAGTGAAGAATCACAACTACTCCAGCACAGGACAGGGACAGGGGTGAAGCAGAACAACTGGCACTGTGCTTGTTCTACTCCATCACTGCCAGTTAAAACCGTGTTTTCCCAGACACTGGGCAGTGGGCCTGGCCACTCATTCCAGACAATCGGCAGTTTCCCTCACATGTTTGCAAGCACCACGAGGAAGGGTGAATCGTCAACCAGTTTTGATTTTGAGACACTGAAGTTAATTTAGGAGGTGTTCGTTCTTAACCCAAAAAGATCTGCTCTGTGTTCTTAGCTAGGGAGATCCACCAATTGGTTAAAAGTGATTTGCCTTACCCTCAGCTTTTCAGAACATAGGACAAAATAGGTGAACATACATGAGTGTTAAAGTTTTCAAGAGTGGAAATTGAAATCAGTCTCTGTTTAAACATGTTATTTTGATTTATACGTTACCTGGTTCCAAAGAAGATTTGAAACAGAAATAAACATACTAATCCTCACACTTACCACATTTGCTGAGGTGGCCAATGGCTTTTTCATAACGCTTCAAGTATTTGTCTATAGTAAACCGCTGATAATTAGTTTCCATTTTCTTAAGCGTATTAAGAAATGGAAGATATTCTTTGGGATCCTAAAACAATACATAATAAAGAGAACTTTATTACTTGTGATATTTACATATAAAAAAGGATATACATAACATTTAGTTATAGCAATAAACCCAAAGCTATATAATTTTTAAAGGTATATATTAACTATACATCATATAATATATAAAATTAAGTCCCCGGTATTCACAGGAGATTGGTTCCAGGATGCACACCCCAATACCAAAATCTGAGCATATTCAAGCCCTGTAGTCAGCCCAGTGGAACTAGCTTATGCAAGAAGTTAGCTCTACATATCTGTGGGTTTCGCATCCTACAAATACTATACTTTTAATCTGCATTTGGGTGTGATGTGGAACCTGTGGGTATAGAGGGCTGACTCTATTTCTAAAAATCTGGGTATAGGTGAACCCACATAGCTCAAAACTATGTTGTTCAAGGGTCAACTGTACATCAAACACTTGGTAAAATACTTTCACATGTGATTAGTTTACATTTGAAATAATAATTACTAATCCTTAAACTGAGTCTCACAGTATCACTTATTTCATAGCCAAATAAGGAAAACAATGTTCCAATCTATAAGATTTTCAACAAATGCTTTTAAGTTTCTCCTAAAAGTGCAAGACATTACTTTTGGTGCTATTTTTATGACATTCCATGCCCTTCATTTGCAAAGACCACATATTAAACCAAAAATAAAATTATACTGAGTTGGACACAAAACTCTGAGGCTCTGTCAACCTAGTATTTTTTGGTACTCCCAACCCTAGCTCTGTGCATCTCTAGCCCTATAAGCAAATAGTTTTTTCTTCCTAAAGAAGAGGCGCTTCCTGTTCTTAATCCAATTTCACTAAGCAAATAGGATGAATATATGTAAGAACAATATAGGGGGAAAAAAGACAATAAATAATTAAATGCACATGATGTGGAGGATGATTTTGAGTCAACGTATTCAAACAAAATCTGATAAGTACAAAGAATGCAACATAACCCTTCACCTTAGGAAACTTCCACTCTAGAAGTAGTCATATTGTGGTATGCTGGGGTAAGCCCAGGACACAACTGAAGCACAAAGGAGAGCCATCTTACCTAGTCCTTGGAGGGAGGCAAGAATGGCTTACCTGGAAGATGCCACCTCAGCATCCTTCAATCTAGATGAGTACAAATTAGCCCGATGAATGGTGAGAGCAAGAGTGGTGGAAGCCCAAGGAAGGCAGAAGTAATGCTGCCTGCAAAGGGATATAGTGGTTGGTAGTGGTGAGGGGTGTGGGAAGGGGGACAAAAGCACTATCTTTCCTCAATAGGCAGAGAAAAAAATGACAATGTCAAGAGATGACAGAAAGATACACAGAGGCCAGATCAAGGAAAGATTTTTAAGCAATATTATGGCTTCTGAACTTTATCACAGGGGCAATGGGGAGCTTATAAAGGATTATAAGCAGAGGAATGAAGGATCAGATTTCTCTTTTTGGGGTGGGCACAGTAGCTCACGCCTGTAATCCTAGCACTCTGGGAGGCCAAGGCGGGAGGATCACTTGAGGTCAGGAGTTCCAGACCAGCCTGAGTAAGAGTGAGATCTCATCTCTACTAATAATAGAAAAATTAGCCAGACACTGTGTCACGTGCCTGTAGTCCCAGCTACTCAAGAGGCTGAGGTAGGAGGATTACTTGAGCCCAGGAGTTTGAGGTTGCTGTGAGCTAGGCTGATGCGATGGCAGTCTAGTCCAGGTGACAGAGCAAGACTCTGTTTCAAAAAAAAAAAAAAATTCCCTTTTTGGAAAGATAACTCTGGCAGCAGCAAAGAAAGGACTGATAGGGGACCAGATCAGGTTGCAAAAAAACAGATAAAAAACAATCAGTGTTGCTCAAATTTTTTGACCATAGCATAAGTACCAAGGTGGGAAAAAAGGCCCCAGGCCTTTCCAAGCTCCATGTACCTACTCTCTACAGAAAAAAAAGAGCTATGTGATAAAGAACTGGAGTGGAATATGAACACTTGTTATGTTTCCTTTATAAGAGAAGGATTAGTTCACACATATGCCTATAATCTTAAAATAGCCATGTAACTTTACTTCACTTCCTCAACCTAGCAATTAAAACCCTTTGATAAACGAAGAGCTATGATAGAGAACGAAGCTTAGGAGCATGGGCTCTGGAGACTCAGAGATCTGTCTCCAGCCCAGTACTCACGGGGTAACATCAGAAAAGATATTGCATTATCAGGAGCAGGGTTTCATATTACCATGATTATATAAACAAGAACCAAAATGATATAAAAGTAGTAACTCTACATACCTTCTGTGACTTCTCAGCCACCATAAGGACCAAATCAAAGTCATAGGTCCCCAGAGAATGATCATATAATTCATTAACATCTACCAGAAGCAACAAATATTTCAAGGCCTCTTCAGCACCCACAGCATCAGGAACAGAGGGAGGTTTTCCTGTCACTGTTTAGAAAACAAAACACAACAAAACCATTTGGGGGAAAAACCCACAGACTCAGCAACATAACCAAAAGACAAAGTAATAAATTTTTCCGACAGAAATGGACACCACATGAATATATACTTTTGACTCTTTTATACATGCTTGTACAGTAGCACTAAAAGAAACTGACAGAGGTCTTAAAATGGCGACCAAAGGGCCACACATTAAATCTGTGACATGCAATGACATGGTAATGGTCACCTGCAGAAGACCAGTGATAGTTAAGATCACTTTAAGCACTTTTTCTGTGAGCAAGTCACTACCTTGAAGCTCGTGTACCTTCTGCAGCACAATTTCCAGTTCTGGGGTGGTTTTCTTGATGTGAGACGTGAGTATCGATAGGCAGTACCTGAGGAAGTAAGTGAAGAACACCAGAATGAGAAAGATGAATAAACTGGACAAGGACAACTATACACTTATGTTATTCAAAAGATGCCAACTAGCAGAGGGGATACAAGATGGCGGATGAGAAAAACCACTAGCCAGAGTGTCTCTGCAAAAGATGCCAACTAGCAACCACATACATACTTGTGAGGATTTATGTTCTCCATGGCTGCTCTCATAGCATCACAGATAAGGTCTAGTTTTTTCTCATCAGGATCTCTGGACAGCTGGACACTGCTGGTAACTGGTGGAGGGTACATGGTCTTTGTGACATCTTCTTCCCTAAGAAGAGTGTGCATGAAAAGGTCACTAACTGAACATGAGGCCCAGAAATCAAACTACTAACATATACCTGGCATGTTGATGAGACGATAATAAAAATGACTTTTGGAAAATAGTTTAATTATAAAAATATTGAGAAATAGAACATGCCACAAAAGATTTACACAAAAATGTTTGCAGATGTTTTATTCATATTAGCCCTAAACTGTATACAACCAAGGTGTCCAGCAACAGAAAAATGAATAAACAAATATGGTTTATTTACATAATGCCATACTACTGAGCAATAAAAAAAGAATGAACTAGTGATTCATGCAAAAACATGGATGAATCTCAAGACGATATGCTGAATAAAAGCAGCTTTATTTACATAGAAGAGTAAATACTGTATGTTTCCATTTATATTAAGTTCTTGAACATGCAGAAGTGATCTGTGGTGAAAACTCAGAACTCAGTAGTTGAAAGGGGGCTAGGGGGCAGGCAGACAGGGAATAACTGAGAAGGAATTTGAGGCAACTTTCTGAGAAGGAAGAAATGCTCTCTTAACAGGGGTTCAGGTTACACGAAATGTACATTTGCCAAAACTCACTGAATGGCATACTTATGATTTACACATTTCACTGCAGATAAATTCAACCTAGAAAACACCAACAAAACCAACCCATACACAAAGAATGCACTCTAGTTAATGCTATGGAAGGTGAAGTACTAAAGGTAAATAAAGTAGACTGATGTCTACAACTTACTTTGAAATTTGTCCAAAAACAAGATGAATGATGAATGGACACATTATGGATAATGATAAAGCATATATAGAAAAATATGAACTGGAGAATCTGGGTGGTGGCACAGAGTGCTTATTGGACAATTCTCTCAATTTTTCTATATGTTTAAAAAGTTTCATTTAAAAAGTTGGGGGGGAAATCATGTCAGAAAAAGATACTGTTTGATTTCAATCTCCTAAGAAAAACAGTTTTATATGTATACCTAAGAATGAACTCATATAATAATTCTGAATGACATGTTTTAAAGTCATTTTTAAACAGGCTATTTTTAAAAGAAAAGAGTAAAACACCTACCAGCATCTAAGAGTTAGTAGTTTTTTAAAAAATGAACAGTATGTAATTTTTCTTCTCTAGCTTATGTTTAATTTCCTTAACGAGAGAGAAAATTATGGAAATGATACTCATGAATTATTCAAAACACTTACTTCAATTCTGTGAAAAACAAATTAATATAATTTACAGACTCTATCTGTCTAATGAAGGTTTCCACATTTTCAAGAAACACCTACCAAAAAAAGAGAATAAAAGTTTTAGTACATAACATTAATTCAAGTAAGCTAAAGTAAAGGATTTAGAAAGTTACCTTAGGGTTATGATCATACATCAGATTGAGATTAATTCTCAGTTTCCTCATGCATTCAAATGCTTCTTTAAACATAAGTCTATGAGGAGAGAGAAAATGGACAGAAGGGGTATTTCACAAAAACTAAGCTCCCTTGACCCAGCATATTTTCATTATTATGCAAACCAGTCATAATCAGATTACAGCCCAAATGCCAAACAAGTACTACTGGATTTCTACTCTGAAGTTACAGAATTAAAATAAATCAGGTACCATGTTCATTTACCTTCTTAAAAGGTATGAGTAGTCATCATAGCAGTCTGAGCACTACATCCCCACATACACACAAGAGGAAAATCATGACAGAACTCAGGTCTACATTTTCAACAATGCGTTAATATAGACATTTCAAATACAAAGTTTCTCCCAAATAGATTCAGAAAATCAATCATTTCCTTCCCAACAGTTGCCTTTTTGAGTCACGGGCTCCTCTATGAATCTACTGAAAGCTGTGGGCTTTCTACCTGGATAAATATACATAGACAGTTTGGTGCACAATTTCCCTTGGTTCACAGGCCACCTAAAACCCAGATGGATCCCTTAGGTTAAGAGAAGCCCTGATTTACATGATGAGCATCATGACCCTTTCTGCTAGCCATGTCCATTGCAATATATAGTTTTAAAGTAAAAAAAAAAAAAGCCTTTGAGAATCTGTTTGAAGATATCTGTAGTAAAGGTTTTTCACACTTATAAGTTTTTAAAATTATAATAAAATATTTATTGTCTTCACACATAAATCACAACAAGCTAATTAGTCACATACAGTACATGGCACTTACTTGTCCAACCACTTCCGAATCTGAGCTAAAACCAGGGCTCGATGATGAACAACTTCTAAGTTTCCTCTTGGCATCTTAAAATAAATAAATCAAAACAGTAACATTTTTAATTAAGTAGAAAAAATTTAAATAGCCAGGATACACAATTTTACCTAACTTTTCATACAGAACTACAATGCTATAAAATGAGCCTATGTTTATAATAGCAAAATCTAGTTGTTCTCAACATTTATCTTGACTTTAAAGAAAAGCTTCTCTGAGCCTTACTGGTCAGAGCCTATATCAACACACCTTTGTAGAAAGCTAACAGAAAGCCTAGCAAGGAAAGGCTTATAATAAATGATTACAAGAGAGCCTAAAATACAACCTGCAAAAATTCCGCTTGGTATTGCCTGATCTACAATAAGAAAGCCTGAAAAAACAGCTCACCTGTAATATAAGCTTTGTGTCCTGGGGCACAACAGTGACAATCCGTGATCCCCTTTCCACCTTCCGCAGAGTCTCCCCGTTGGACACATGACTGCTGCTCAGACCTGCCTGTAATGCTAAAGAAACCATTGGCTAAGCCTTAAGAATTATGACAAGCCACTCTCCATTAACTGCAGTTGAAACCACACCTATTATCTGAAACAAAAGGGAGCAAATAACAACCAGATTCCTTTGTTCTCCCACTAAATCTCAAGACTATTAACCCTTCTAATAAACATTCTCACCCCTGGAACTTGCCCTCTCTCTTACAGGGCCCTCATGCATGTTCATATACACAACTTCTCAAATGACTTGGAAGGATTAGGGCAGCTTCTGTTTCTTAGCATTATCAGTGTACTATAATCATATCGATGAAAAAAAGATCCCCTGTTTCAAAGTGAGAGCAAAGAAAATAAGTGGGCTTTTTAGAATATGAAACACAAACACACACACAAATGCGTGCGCCCACACGTGTTATGGAATAGGAGAAAAATATCCTACAAATCATGAGATGGAGTCCAGGTAAAATGGAGGGTAGTCACAGTGAGAAAAGGAAGATTACACAGAAGTTAGAATATAATCCCAATTTGGGATCTATGTGGCAATTAAAAATAAAATATTAGACAAGTTATATAATAAAATTTCCTGAAAAATGTTTCACTGTAGAATGTGTTTAAGGGTGGGCCTCATTCTTCAGATGTCTTTACTAACTGGTGCAGAATGATGTAACTGAGGTATTATGTTGAGACTGGGGTCTAAGGAAATGAGCTCTAAAGGTTTTCTCCAGTCAAGGACTCCATGATAAAAAGCCAAAGTGGCGAAGAATTTAAAAGTCCAAATGACAAAAGACATTGGAAGAAAGATTATTTCTATTTTATACATTGAAAACTTACTTTTAAATGAAGCACCCCTCAGGCAAAAACATTGGCAGGTATGGGAATGGGATGTCAACAACAAAAACTCGTCATATACTGCAAATGATGTGATATTTGATGCAACCTGTCACAAGGCAAGAGAGGCAAGGGAGAATGTTAGCTATATTACATGAGGCCAACACTGTGAAAAGAATCAAACACCAAACAAAGCCTTGGTACCTCAGTGTCATTGATGAAAAAGCGACACCTGTCAGTCAGACCAAGGACACATTCCTGTAAAGAAGTAAAATTGAAATTATAAGCAATTTTATTTAATATTTCAAACTAGTAAACCTGACTTTTCTATTACGTAGCTCTATTGCCCTGTGATTTCACATTTAAGTTCTTGTAATCAGGACTGAATATAGGTACCTACGACATGACTGGTGCAGTGCAAAATGGAATGTGATGCCATACATTCCATTATCACGCCCCATCATTTCTATCTCCTGTGTAGATCTCAAATACATCTCCTTCCCCACTTCCCTGACTCCACTCCAACAGTCTCTGTGTTGATCGCCCATTCCACTTTCACCCCTCTCCAACCTACTCTCTTCTGGGTAGCTAGAAACCGGAAAGCACAACCACAAAGCAGAACACATTACTCTGTTGATTAAAAATGAACAATAACTTTCTAATCTTTGCTAAATTAAAAAAAAAAATCCAAACTCCCTTGTATGACTTGTCACTAAGTTCTAGCCACACTGCTTCCATTCAGTCCTTTGAATAAAACGAGCTTCTGACAAGCTCAAGGTATTTATAGTTCCTTCTACCTGGAACTTTCTGGGAAGGGAGCCTTCTTTTTCTTCATATCTCAGCACATACATCACTGCCTCAGAGAGGCTTTCCTAGACCACCAAAAGTAAGACTCCCATTCTCATAGCTACCATCCTCTAATTACCTCCCAAACACCTCACTAGTCTCTACCATAATACCCTGTTCATTTCCTTTACTCTCCCATCAAAGGGAATAATCATATCTGTTGATAGAGTACAAGTACCAGAAGAGCAGGGATTAGTCAAATTGTTTTGTTTTGTTATCACTGTATCCTACTATCTACTACAATTATAGGCCTTCTGATATTTGTTGAATGACAACCTACTTAATATTATTTTCAAGTTCACATTTCTGTTTTCCTCAAAAATATTTAATAAAACTAACTTGGAATGTCCTGTACAACTAGGGATAAAACTTTGCCAATCGTATATATTATCTCATTTAGTTTTCCTCCCACTCAAAGATTGATTGATTTTCCCATTTTATGGCTGAATAAGGTATGGCTCAGGAAAGTGAGATAACTTCCCATTGTTGCCTAGAGATTTAGTGCAGACCTAGGTCCACCTACAAAGCCCTCGCCCTTTCCACCGAATGCTGTCAGTCTCTGGGTAATTACTTTAAGTGGTAAGTTTCCTGCCCTGTGTTCACTTACCTCTCCTCCAATCATGGCCAATTCAATCTGTGTGCACGGATAAGGAAACTGAACAGGAAATCCACCAGAGTTCTTCCATGGTGTAACAGCCAGAGAAGGTGACTCTGCAAGGTTGGTAGATCTGGTTTACGAATAGCCGATGTGCTCTTTGCAAAAAATCATTAAAACCAATACTTGCTAAAACACTTAACAGAAATGTGGATCACTTTCCAAATGTATTTTGGAAACTCATTAGGGTACTACTCCAGTTCTTTACAAGAATCAACAGGAGTAGAATACGCCTGCCAATTCCACTCCATAGCTTAGGGTCTTCCAGGGTAGTTAAAAGACCTAACAATTAATGTTGCCCTCCACAAGATACTCACAGGTAGATGTTCTCAAGAATTAAACATCTACGTAAGTCATAAACATGCTTTCCTAACACTGTGATACTCACCCCAAAGGTACTTAAGTATCTGGCCATCAGCCAGCTGCAATGCTACTGACTTGGTCTTGGAACTGCAGCATAGACTGATTATGACCCCATTCACCGTCACAGATGAACTGATGAAAGTAAGAAAAAAAGGGGGGTGGTGTGAGCAGACCATTTTTCTCAAAAGTAGTGACATTTCACTGATTTTGCAAAATAAAAAAAAATAAAAAAATTTCCCTTTAGTGCTGCACTGCCATTTCAACACTATACATAATACACATATACACACAATATTATATATACACTATATACTTATATACATATACACTTATAGATGAATAGATGGAAGAACGGCTGGTTGGATGCATAAACCATTCCAAGCCCAAACCCAGATAAAGCCATACCTATTAAACGACACTATTTTCTGCAAAGCCAATGAGATAGTTGTCTACATTGTGAAGTCATTACTCCTATTCGGGCCACAACTTATTACAATTTATTGACTTATAATTTACTGCCTTCATTAGACATGGATGACATCATTATCATTTCTGTCTTCTTAAAATATAAACTGCATTAAATAAAGCAGTCTGTAGGAAAATAAGCATACTCAATCTCTCTATTGCTATCATATACACTCATAGAAAACTGGGTCTTCATTAATGAGGAAAGTGGAATCTGTTACTGCCATTACACTTTTTTCTGAGTCAACAGAGAGAATTATAATTTCTTAAAGGAAGAAGAGATACTGATAAAAAACAAATGGTGTTAATGTTAAAATTTAATTTGAAGAGTTTGTAACCAATCTACAAAAACCCTAAAAATTGTAACAATGGTTAATGTCTCTAGAAATGCTTCCAGTTTCGTGAGGATAAATTATCTGTCAAGAGATTAAGAGAACAGATTCTGGAGCTAGACCAGGTGGGATTAGATCCTGGTTCCATGTGCATAATCACAAGCAAGTTACTTAACTGCTCTATGCCTCAGCTGTCTCATCTGTAAAATGATGGTACTAACGGCACATACTTCAAAGAGGTATTATGGGATATAAATGAACTAACACACGAAAAGAATTATAAGAGTACCTTTTACAAAGTACAAGTAAATGTAAACTATTAATAGCTATAAACTGAGAGACTTTGCATTCCTCAAAGACATTAATATTTTTGTATGAACAAAACAGTCTTTTTTGAGAAACAAAAGTCAAAGCAGCAGAAACATACTGTAATGTGACTTCTCATTTCCTTTACAACAAATGAGATGACTACATCTAGCTTTTCCATCTCCAGGCTAATGACAAAGAATTTCAAATATGAAGAAGTAGAAACACAGTAAATTGCTCTGCCTTTCAAAAAGTAAGCTGGCTAACTTTGAGTGTGCATTTACTTAGAATATATTCTGCATCTACACCATATTTACAAAAAGCTTTTTCAAAATATCATCAAGTATTGAGTCAAAAAGCAGGAGTAAATGACTACAATAACATGTTTTATATTTACAGTAAGGAAAGGTTCCTAATTTTGCAACAAGGGTTCTCAGAATATAAATCTAACCAGTAGGCTTTAATCACAAATGAATCTGAGGATTAATATTAGTGTATGACTAAGTTGTTAAGTCTTGACATTAGAAACCTGAGGATTCTAGGAGCTGGCCAGAAAATGTTATTTATATCTACTGCACAACAGGGCTTGCATTACAGAGAAGAGCATTCATTAACTAAAACCTGTTACATAATGAAGATGCAGTCAAGAATCAAACAGGATGTATAGAAGAGGAGGCCAGAAGAAGCATTTTGAAGTCCCCACATCAAAACAAAACATACATACATTCACACGTTGCTTAATGATGGGGATACATCTGAGACATGCATCATTAGGCGATTTTGTTGTGCAAAATCATAGAGTGTACCTAAAGAAACCTAGATGGTATAGCCTACTGTACACCTAGGCTATATACTATTGCCTATTGCTCCTAGGCTAAAAACCTATACAGCACATTACTGTACTGAATACTATGGGCAACTGTAACACAACAGCAAGTACTTGTACATCCAAACGTATCTAAACATAGAAAAAAGAGATAGGTGCAATGGCCTGTAATCTCAGCTACTTCAGAAGCTAAGGCAGGAGAATTGCTTGAGCCCAGGAGTTCGAGGCTACAGTGAGCTATGATTGTGCCTCTGCACTCTAGCCAGGGCAACACAGTGAGATCTATTCACTCAAAAAACAAACAAACAAGCACAAAAACAAAAAACCCACTGGATTTTAAAGACTCAGTATCAAAAAAAAAAAAAAAAGATACAGCTCCATTATAATCTTATGGGACTACCACCATATATGCAGTCTGTCACTGACAGAACATCATTATGTAGTACATGACTGTGTGTGTGTGTGTAAAATGTTTATATATATATAAAAATATATATATTTATATATATATAAATAAAATGTTTTCCCATTGCATTAGCCCATGAGAATTAGCCACTCTAATTACACTTGACAGTTATTAAAATCAATTATAAGATTTAGCAATTCCTCTGGAGGAAATGTAGGTAGTGGTGAATTAAAATATTCAACACATCTTAAAAATGATTTGCCTCATATATTGATATTTATCCTATTTTTCAACACTTTCTGATACATTTTTTGCTGTTATTTTGACATGACTTAAACTAGACTTTAACTAACCCTTAAACTAACCCTTTTGATAAGTGTGTCTAACAAGAAAGCTATTGTTCCTCAACCTTGCTCACTAGAAGCAAAGTCCCATGCACATAAAAGACAAAAGCCAAACTCCGTCTGCTTATTTAACACGTGGAATACAGGCAAGAACTACCTGACACTGAGCTGTCCTTGCTCTTCTTCCATCTCAGAAGGGGCCATAGTCAAATGATGAATGACACTCTGTGCACTGGACTGGCTGTGGCTTATGGCCAGGAAGATGTCTTCTTCAATCCAGGTGAGAAGGCTGAGCTTCAGTGGGTTTACTTCTTGATCTTCACTATTCTCAAACTGAATTCTGTTTTAAATATTAGAGAATATCCAAGACATAAATAGAACTTTAAAAATCACTGAGATTTTCCTGAAAGAAGGAAGAATGAAGCTCCTTGTATACAATCAATTCCTAATTATTTGAGGGACAAAACTTAAAATAATACCAAATACTAGCAAATCCAAAAATAATTGTCTGGTTTAAGAATATGTTTTTATTTTTACTTTAAATTAAATTTCTAACACACTGCAATCTTTAGATTTGAAGAGAACACTTCAGGAAACTGACTACACAAGAAAATTCCCTGTCCCAGACTCTAATGAACTCCAGAGCCTACCCATTGTCACTACTTAAAAGTATTTACACCAGATTCTAGCAGGTATTTGGGTCTCAGTAGAATGGGTCCTTTCCTAAGCACCTTACATCAAAATGACTAACTGGCTTGAGAGATGGTTTCCATGCCTCTAACACATTTCTTCAGTAGCATTTACACATCTGACCAGAGCATTGATTTTGTCATCTCATGTAGGAACCTATAATGGCTACTTCCTGCCTTTTAGATCAAGCAGCAAATCCTCAACTCCCACTGGAGAAGCTGGTCACTAGAGCCTGATCTTCCTACTCAACCAGCTCTCCCTGGACTCAGGCTCTCCACTGCATTCAGCCCACAGTGTTCTCTCTATGCAGGATCATACCTACCTCTGGTTCTCATGACACTCTCCTCCCCACCAGACCCAATGTTCCCAATTCTTCTTTGCCAGTCCCAAACCTATCCCTTCCTCAAGGATCAACAGAAGTATTCATGTCCTTCATGAAATCTCTGAATGACTTGAAGTTATCCTTCTCTCAATTATTTTTCAATGAAACTATATTCGAAACTACCTCACCTGTTCTAATTTGCCTTATAGCTTTGTACTCTAGTGGTTTCAAGTCTGTGAAATGAAATCAATCATGTAAATGTTCTTTAAAAACTCCTAAGCGTTATATAGGCACCCCCCAAATCATGCACAGGTTGGATACTCATACTGTATTTATTAAATGTTTCACATATTTAAGAAATATATTTATTAAATTGTTATTTGTTATATTCAGTTAATTATTTCTATTAATTTAGAAATAAATGCTCTCAGGAGGCAAAATAGTTCAATAATTAAGAACATGGACTTATCAACTAGAATAGAATCAAATCCTGGATTCTCTAGTTACCTGGTCCATGGCCTTTGCCAAGTTACCTAACCTCTACACTTTGTTTTCTTATCCGTAAGCACTCAATACGTGGTATTTTTAAAAAACATACTCTCACAGAAGTGGCATTTTAATTTGGCTTCTGGGTCATTTCAATTTGGCTTCTGGGTCATTCTGCAAATGGCTATAGTATACCTGAGATATTCAATTATACCCAATTGTTTATAATACTATTTCAATGGTAAAATACATTCTTATTTCCAACCTGGGAGCCTCAAAACATAACATATAGAAGTTCTGGAGTCTGGAATGAGGCAAAGACAGAGGATGCATTAGGTCATTCATATGAACAAACTACATGTCCTCACTTATGGAAGAGAATGCAATGCCATCTTATCATCACCATCTCCATCTTTCCCATGTGATTTTCCCTAAAGAATCAAGGGCTGTTGTGGGGAGTGGGTCTTAGGCCAGTTTACAACTCACACTCCCCTCCTACTCATCAGAATATATGGCATTCAGACAAACTAAGTGACTGGCTTCCGCAACCAGGCTTCCCCAACCAGGTTCCAAACTAGGGCCTGGGTATTATATTTACTTCTTGTTCCACTCAGCAATAGGCACAGAATAACAATAGGATGCTGAATTTAGTATTAAATGCTGGCTGATTCCATTCTCAGAGGTCTAACATAATTAAGAACATACTTGTATCTCTTTTCCAGATGAGGTGTTCTAAGGGAAACTTTAAATCCATTTCCACCCACAGCTCCCAGTTTCACTGTAGGGTCCGCATTTGGATAATCACCTAGAAAACAAAAATGTAAATACTATCATTGTAGACTATAAATATTTCTCCTAATACTAAGGAGATGGGGTTGTGCAATTAATGATTTCTATAAGGCAAATAAAGCAATCTAGAAAATAACCACATCTCACCCTCCTTCTTAAAATCTCTGTTTTCCTTTAATACCACGTCAGTTATAATCTTTACCGATAAAAACTACACCTCAGCAAAACCAGGTGGAGGGGCTACCGCCTTACCCCAGGGCTATTTCCTCCATTGTCCTCAACCATCTCCTGACAACCTTGAATCTTCTGAAGTCCTAAGCACTGCACTCCTTTGCTCCAAGCCCTCTGGTGGCTTCCTATGTCACTCAGAGTCAAAGCCTCCAAAGCCCTATGAGAGCTGTTCCCTGTCACCTCTATGACCCCACACAACTCTCCCCTCATTTGCTCCACTGCAGCCACCCCAGCCTCCTGGCTCTTTCCTAAACACCACAGGCATCTCTGTAGCTGCTTTTCACTCTGCTTGGAATGCTCTTAGCCCAGATGTCTGCATGGCTCCCACTGGGATTCTCACCACGTCTCTACTTAAACATCACCCGATACCCCTAAATACAAAAACCACCTTCCCCCAGCAGGACACCCCTACCCTCAAGCTCTCCCTATCCCCTATTTTACTTAATTTTCCTCCACAGCGCTTGCCATCTGATAGATTTTGTTTATTTACTATCTTTGTCCCCAACTGGAATACAATTTCCAGAAAGCAAGGACTAGATAAAAGCCTGGCACATAATAAACAATCTGGAAACAGTGAGGGGGTGGGAGGAGGAATGATACTCAGGACACATGAAATGAAACCTTTGACTTTAACCTCTTATATTTTCTCATCATTCTTTTTGATCTGAATAAAATTTAATATACTTCAACCTTTACTAGACTCCTTGGACAATGTAGAAGTTGACATGAGCCATTTCTACACAAGCACTTTTTAATTTCTCACCAACTTGTCCTCTTACCATGCTGACCTGGCCAGTGCACAATGCTGGCATTCATCAACTTCAAGTCCATTTAAGCTGCCTGGACCAGGGTCATCACCTGAAACTGCTCCATGTTTGAGATGCTAATCTCTAAATCCTACACTCTAATAAGGATTTTCACAATCTTTTTCCCGATTCTCTTATATCCAAACTCTCTATAATGTGTTTCCTAAGTTTTCAGGCATTTTTAGTTTCTGGATTTGTAAGATCTCTCTCTTCTTTCCATTTCTACAAACACTGCCTTGGTGCAAGCTCTCACTATCTCCTGTCTAGACAGCTTCTCCTAACTATTATCTCTGCCTCCAGGTATCCCCTGCCCTAGGCAGATCCCACATATTGACGCCAATCAATCTTCTAAAAGCAGAGCTCTCAATCTGCCCTACCTCATCATGGGGAGTTATAAGTATCAAGTAAAATGAATGCAGGGTGGTACAGGGTTTCATTCTGGGGAGATGAAAACATCCTAAAATCAGTCATGGTTATACAATTCTGTGAATACATATGCACACATGTGTAAACCACT
The DNA here is from genome assembly GCA_963574435.1 of Cheirogaleus major. Classification (NCBI taxonomy): domain Eukaryota; kingdom Metazoa; phylum Chordata; class Mammalia; order Primates; family Cheirogaleidae; genus Cheirogaleus; species Cheirogaleus major. The sequence goes on from CAUYPO010087897.1 coordinate 21,802, forward strand.
GAATTATACACTTCAAATAAATGAATGGTATAAAGCTATTTTTAAAAAAATAAATATAGGACAAAACATCCCATTCATTATAAAGTGATATATAAACTCATTAGCATCATACAGTAAGCACCACAAAAGCTTAGTTTATATCTGATTCTTTCTAATCTCAAAAAACCAACATTAAGACACTCAAACAGTAACAGAGGCAAACATTTGTTTACTTTTGATATGACTGGCTTATAGGAATCCTTCTTTGAAAAGCATTTAATTTTTGCTTTTTCTGATTTGCCTTAACAATGAATACACTGGCATTATTTTTTAAAAAGCTATTTTAAAAAGTTTAAGGAGGATGGTAAGACTTCTGAACATCATGGTACCACTAAGTAATAATGGTGGTAAAACACATACACCAATTCTTAAAAATATTTTTCAGCTCTAGTACCACAGCTGGATTTAAAACAAAGCAAAACAAAAACCCAGCTAATAATGATTATCAAAAAGGGGAGAGTAATGCCTTATGTGTATCAGTGCCTTTATAAATGTCACTAACTTTATTAAACATGGGGCTGCTTCTTAGCTTTGTTTCTGTCGTTTGCAGTATCCTATGTATGGAAGTCTCAATCACTTGCCACTTCACGTTTTAATAAACTCTACAGGTTGCTTTTATAATAAATAATTAAATATTATTAGCATAATACTATAAATAATAATAAACACCCATGTTTTCAACATCTAAAAAAAATAATCATTTTCAGTGTTTTTCTCATGAATAAGCTTAAAAACAGGGTGGGGGAAAGTGTCATGGGTTCTGTCTATATAATAGCATTTGTAATAGTATTTTACAGAGTAAAAGTAAAATCAGAGAAACTGGTGATATATGTAGACAGGATTCATGTAAACAGTACACTGGTGATTTAACAGAAAAGCTGATATGAAAGTAGGGTATTCCAATATAAATTAATTAAATTTGATTATTCTCTCTCAGCAACTATCTAGGCTTTTTCTAATTGAGAATTCAAAAGATATCTGAAAACAAGGCTACCACTGCAATATGCAAGTATTATTTATGATATGACCATAGAACTCACAAATAAAAACAAATTTCAGGTTCTTCAGTATATCCGGAAAGCAAGAAGGAAGTGACAGCAACGGGACTACGGAAGGACAACTGGATTAGGAGATAGAATGCCTGTGCTAAAGTCCTTATTCATTCTTACTCAAACAAATTGCAAACCCTCTGACATTTTGTTTTCTCATCTATAAATAGGAAAACTCTATCTCTGACATAGTTCTTAGGATGAGAATGAGAACAACTGAAAATATGTGTAAAGGCAATGAAAACAGTAAAACATGTTAACCACGTAGTAAGACACTGTTATTTCCAGAGTTGAGTGTTTTTCTTAAATGAATCTTCAAGTTCAGTAAGGCAAAAGGAATTGTTCTTATAAGCCAGAGTAGGATTTAAAAAAAAAAAAACCAAACCCAAGTCAATTAAATATCATAATGATAATGAAATCAATTATAGACTTCAAAATTTTTAGAAACACTAGAGCTAAGGAAACACCAATTATAATTTGCTTTTGTGTAGGAGTCATAGGGACTTGATTCAGAACATCATGGTAACAGTTTTTTAACATACCACATTTATATACAGAAATCTGGTTACTGGCATCCAGGACAGCAAGGTCATTACTCTTTTTAGGGTGTGCAGAGAATGTGACTTGATTCACAGGGTGTGGGAGCAGCAATCGGTATGTGCACATGGGAGGTGGAACCACAGTCTGCTGGAAGACTGTCACCAATACACTCTCTGCACATGAAAAAGAAAAAGGAGGATTAGACATATGAATATTCAATTTGTAAAATAAGGCAACTGAACATCATGGTATCACTAAGTAATAACAGGGGTAAAAAACATAGCAATTCTTAAAAATAATTTTCAGTGTTTTTCTCATGAAAAAGCTTAAAAACAGTATGGGGGCAAAGTGTCATGGGTTCTGTCTATATCTGGTTATTGTAACCTCCAGCCCTAGAACAGTCTATCTCTGAACTTGGAGTTTCAGGTGCCAGGGATTAAGGCAAAAAGGCCAAGAGGTCAGATCTCTAGCTTTAAACCTGGGCCTGCAACCAAGCCACACTAAACCAAGGGAATCAATACCTTCAAAATCCTTAAAGTACTTCCTATGTATGGATTTGGTAATAAGGCAGATCTGATTAATTCCTCTATATAGAACATATTTATAAAATCAGTAGTATTATGACTATTATATACAATATGAATTAGTATACCAACTCACAATACAATCTCAGAAGCAAGTGTCCTTATGTTATAGCAGTAAGTAAACTATCCATTCGGGTGAGGATTTCATTCCCCAATCCTGCCCACTATCCCCCAGAAAACCTCTCCACCTAATTATAAAACACCAACTTAATCCTCACAGTAGACAGATGTCTATGACATGAATGGAACATACCAAAGAGTTACACAATTAGCTAGTATTTATATCAGGAAACAAAGCAATACAAGTGGAGTGGTACAAGGGTCAACATAAATCTGTCAGGGCAAACAGACAAGATAACACACAGACTCTACTGTTGTACTCCTCTCTACTCTGAGGTCAAAATTCTCAAAGTCTTTAAAGGTCAGACAAGTAAATGTGAAGGCCATGGATACAGTACAACAGGAAACTGTGGGAGGAGGAGGGACTATGGTTCTTGAAAGAGTATAAACCCCACCTAAGGGCATTCCCATTCAGTGAAAAACAAAACAAATAAGTAAAAATAAACCAAACGAGCAAGACAAACAAAGATTCCCCACTGTTCTAGTCAAACCACCATATCTGCAGGTCCTGGGCTCAGGATCATAGACATATTTCCCAGCAGCTTACTTCCATCAATGACAGCCACATTTGCCAGGTCACTTGAATTATCTCCCGAGCTCCGGTCAGTTGTCCAATGCCAGTCATAGCAGAGGTAATGCCAGCCCTGACAGAGAACATGCAGCCGGTATGGGGTGACCAGGTCCCACATCAGCGACACAATCTTGCTCTTCCCACAGGTGCTGAACGGCAGACTTTGTTTGAGATACCAGTGATAGTTTCCAACAGTCCAGAGCTGAACTGCAAAGGAAAACAAAAAGGCCTTCAGAGGCCAAGGAACCATACTTCATGCCACATCCTAGAGGGAGACAGGGGCAATCTTTTCTTTTTCACAGGACCCTCCCTGCTCAGCCTCTTCATTAAAATCATAATATAACAATAATAATTGTTAAAAGATAGTTTTCCATGGAGATAAAATGTTAAGCATCATTAAGGTCAGAAATACTCATTTATTTTCACCTCTACCTTCAAACTGTATGATCATCATGGAACGCTAACTAGGATAAGGGAGTATTTTACTGGGTTTTTCATGAAGATTTAGGAAGAAGATAATATGGCAATTAGATTAATGGTATTATTAATAAAACACTCAATGCAAGATCCGGACTAGCATCACTATGTTGTATTAGGCTTAAGATGCTTATTTTTTTCCAGGTGCTTTGCATGCAATTATATCCAAGGCCATCTGGTATTAACTATAATTCAGCTGCCCAAGGGAGATTAGCATGCAATTATCCTTTCCAAGATCTATTAAAAGAACATAGCCTAATCATGCCCAAATCAACCTTTATTAAACAGATGATACATACAAATTAAGATTTTATTATATTATGAATTATATTAAGGAATATTGGTTATATGAAGGAATCTATTTTCATAATCTTGCTAATTCTTAATTTAGCAATCACAGCAAATATAACATAGTCTTTAACCATGTTATTAATATACTTCTATGTAGGCAGGGGTTGGTAAATTAGACGATATGCTCATACTCTGTGAGGATAGCTATTATGGCTATTCTTGTGCAGTATTTTTATACTGAGCATCTCACAGTGCCATCCCTTGACACACTGGTTAATTAGTACTTTTTAACTGTGACTGTATGTTAAAATCACTAGGGAGTTCTTTTTTCCTTTTAATCAAACACTGATGTATCATCCCCATTCCAACACACTGAACCCAATTCTGAGACGAAGCCTGGATATCATTATGTTTTTCTAAAGGTACAGCCAGGGTTGAGAACTATTTTGTTGAATGAATGAATGAATGAGTTTCTTAATAACATTTCAGTTAAAAAGGTTCTATTGACTATAGATTTAAAAGCCACTTAGAAAGTAATCAAGTAAAAACATCTATGAACAAAAATGTTCAGTGCATTGCTACTGACAATAATGAGACATTATAAAACTTTTAAGTGTTTAACAGCACAAGATCCAATAAACAGACACAAGAGATTACAGAGCAATTTAAAATGATATAGATATACATATGCTCGTGATATAGAGTCGAAGCAAGTTACAAAACTACATGTATCATACCTACACTTTTAACAATGAGATCATACTTATACTGAGACGTACACTAAAAAGAAATCTAAGAAAAATTTTAATAGTGATTATTACTAAGTGGTAGAATTATGAGGTTTTCTTCTCATTTTTATTTTCTAACATTTTCATATGTTATTTAATACTTAAAAACACAGATTTACACATTTTAAAAGGTATAGACAAAATATTTTTTTTTTTTTTTTTTTTTGAGACAGAGTCTCACTCCATCACCCTGGCTAGAGTACAGTGGCATCATAATAGCTCACTACAACCTCAAACTCCTGGGCTCAAGTGATCCTCCTGCCCCAGCCTTCCAAGTTGCTGGACTACAGGTGCACACCACCACACCCAGCTCATTAATTTTTTAAAAATTTTTATAAAGACTGAGTCTCACCACATTGCTAAGGCTAGATTTTTTTCACTAAATACAATCAGCCCTCCACATCTGTAACTCAAGATTGAAAATACAGTATTTTCAGGATGCAATACCCAAGTACACAGAGAAGGCCAGCTTTTTCTATTCTAGAGTTCTGCAGGGCAAACTTTGGGACTTGAGTACATACTTGAGTACAGATTTTGGTATCCACAGGCAACCCTGGAACCAATCTCCCCAGGATACCAAGGGATGACTATATATATATGTGTGTGTATATATATATGCACTATATATACATATACTATATAAGTATATATAGTATGTATATGGTGTACATATCTATATATGATTATATATATCTTCTACCGGTTCTGTTTCTCTAGAGAACCCTATTACATGACTGAAATCCATAAATAATCAAAACCTAACCACTCCCCCATCTGCATCTACTCACTTCAGCTTCTTTGATTCCACTAAGGGACTAAGTAGAAGGAATGAAGGAAATCCTATATCATTCTACCTTCAACTACATCATATGGGGCATAAGGCTGAAATATTATAGCTGTCTTACCATAGGTTTTCAGAGTAGAACTTTTTTCTCTCTGAAGTTCTTCCAACCAAACTGCAAGCACAGAGGAATCTGCATTCCAGAGCAAGTCATTTACCTAGTAGGGAAAAAAGATCTGTCACTGGCCTTTAGCTATGCATTTACTTCAAAATCTTTACAACAGCTGAATTCCTTTCCCTCACAAATCAAGTAATCCCACTAGCTGAGCTGATCCCTAGCTGTAAATTACTAACTTATAAAATCATTAAACAAATCTGTGAAATATGTTATTATATTTAAAGTAGAGGACTTTAAAAAAAATAAATCTTTAAGCATTATGCTTAGAGATTAAAAGATACTTAATCAGATGTAAAATGACATTTTTAGACAATCAGGGAAATTTGAATATGGATTGGGTATAAGGTAAGGTGTAATAATAGAATTATGGTTATGTGAAGAAAAATATTCCTAACTATTAAAAATAAATATTGAAAACATGATTTCCAGAATTAAAACTCCAGAAAATAAAATGTGTTTGTATGTATGCATAGGCCAGGGAGTAGTGGACAGATGAAAACAATTTTGCTAAGAGTTGGCATCTGTTGAAAGTAATAAATACATGGGAGTTCATTAAACTCTTCTCTCAACTTTTAGGGTGTCTATAATTTTACATAATTAAATATTACCATTTGATGTGTTTCTACTTCAGCAACGATCTTAATGATACACAAGTTTCTTAACGTTTAAATGTTATAAATGAAAAATATCCTTATTACTGGAAAAATTATGCTTTTGTCAAAATAAGCAATAAAAACTAGCATTTCTATTTTCCCATCTGTGTTTTATCTAAGGTAGTGAAGAAATGCCATTTATTTTTTGGAAAATCTCTTTGGAAAAACAATTTCTCTTTTATGAAAGAAGAGTCAATTACAGTAAGCCACCAATTTTACTATGTCTATTCTGGATCTTCTATTTACATATCCCTATCAAATATAAACTCCCTCTATAGCTGTGGAAAGTCCTCTAAATCTGATGGTGAACAACTCAGGCACCTACCTTAACCTCATCTTTGAGGAAAGGAAGTGTAAAGTGTCCATGAAGAAGCCCATTTTTCTCAAAAAACACTACATCCTGCTGGTTGGGTTTATCTTGTGTAGATGCAATCAAACTGCCTGAGGGTCTTAAAGCAAACTCAGTGTTAGAACAAAAGCTCATCCAACTGGCTTATGAACAAGATAAAATTCAGACAAGGGACTTTTTTCAGCAAAAATAAATAAGTGAATAAATATCTTTATCTCAGGAAGTTTTAAGACTCATGTGCCCTTGTCTCTTGGCAAGCAGTTCACCCTACTGTGGGAATGCACCTGCCCATAGGAAAGATGCCTTTTCCCAATTTTCACAAAAGCTCCATTTGCCCACAAAGCCTTACAGATTTAAATTGTACTCAATCATTTTTAAAAAATCAATCAATTGAACCATTCCAAGCATAATGACCTAAAAAAAATAACCTATTTATCCTTCAATTATATGACTCTAGCAAATATTCTATGCTCAGGCAGGTATTATTTAATACTTTCTCCCTCTATTGAAAACATCTTAGTTGCCTCATCTTACTCATATTTGTCTCTAGAGTTTTGATTCAAATACACTTCTCTCTTGCTCTATCATCCAATATTACACTGGTGAGAAACAAGATGTCTAAAACCTAGAGTCCCACTGAACATAACAGATGCTTCTGAGACAGAAGAAAAATTTCTTCTATCCATAATCAGGGCAGATCTGTACAAGGGTACTGAGCCAAGGAGGTGAATGGAAGGAGAGGGCCTGAATCCAGCCTGCATGTTCCTTGGTAAGCAGATCCCCCTACTGTGGGAACTTGTGCAGAGGAAGGAAGCTCTTTTCCTAGTTTTCACAAAAGCCCCATTGCCCACACAGCCTTGCAGATTGGGACCTTCTAAGCACCATTTTCTACTCTATACAATGGCTTCATATAGGACCTCCCTATAACAGAAACCTTTTAAGAATTAGGAATGCAAAATATATGGGGCCCTAGAACAATGAGATCTGTGAAGAAGCCTAGAATCTACTATTCAAATTGAATTCAGACTTCAGAGAAGAAAGAAGAAAGAAAAAAGAAAGAAAGAGAGAAAGAGAAAAAAAAGAAAAGAAAGAAATTAAAAAAACAAAGATACTGGCTTACAGCCAAATGAAGAAAAGTAAATATATTTTTGTGTTATAGTCAATGGGTACCACCACCTCTACCCCAGTTCCAAGAATTTCTCTGAAGAAAAGTACTCAGGTTTCTTCTCCCACTCACTTCCAAGCTAGGGCTGGTCCTAGTCCTGCCACAGGCTCACTCGTTGACTGCAAAGCAAACTCTCGGTTCCACACTCTGACCTTCCGAGCCCCTGTGCAGTAGGTGGAGTCAAATAACACACACTTAAAACATTCTGATAAATGCTGTCAAGTCGGAAGTTTTCAAACACTTTCCTTATAAATAAAAACTGCCATGACTTTACAAAGCCAATTGGATTAATCTTGTTAAAAATTTGTATTCACCAGATGGGAAGATGTACCAGATGACTTCAAATGATCTTCCACTTAACTCTAAGCTCATTTAACATCTAAAGCAGAACATCTTCATCTCTTACATGTAATTAATATCCCACTCAAAGCAAAAGGAAAAAAACTTTCCTGAACTTTAATAGGATAAAAAAATTTTTTTGATTGACTGCAATTTATTTCCATACCTGTTTCTGGGCAAACAACACTCACAGCAAAAAACTGTCCATCCCCACGCCAGGTAACTTGTGGTCTATGGTCATCCCAGGGCAAAGCAGACTCATGCTAAAGAGAGGAAGACACCAGTACTAGATAACTCTTACTCTAAGCAGGTAAAAGAAGTAACATGCCTTCTCCAAAGTTAAAGAAAGTATGGAAAACTACCACTTTCTGAATACTACTGCAGATTCCCTTAAAGTACTACTTTTTAACACCTTTATTGGAATATAATATACATATCATCAAGGTTCACCCATTTGAAGTATACAATTCAATGTTTTTTAAGTGTATTTCAAAAGTTGTATAACCATCATCATAATCTAAATTTTGAACAATTTTCATCATCCCAAAAGAAACCCCATCTCTATTAGCAGTCTCTACCTCCCTGCCCTGCCCCTCTGCCATAGGCAACTACTAATTTACTTTCTGTCTCTATAGATTTGCCTATTCTGAGCATTTCATATAAATGGGATCATATAATATGAGCTATTTGTGACTGGCTTCTTTCATTTAACATAATGTTTATGAGGTTTATATATTACACACATCAGTAAAGTATTATTTTTTAAATCTAAAACATATGAGCTTAGTCCTCTGCAAAAAAAAAAAAATGACTTAAAAATAGGGCAACACATAAACCAACTATAGAGGATCACCCCAAAGAAGCAAGATTGTGTCTTATGAATACTTATTCCATTTTTCTGCCCTCTAACAATCCTTTACTGACTCTATAGATCAACAGTTTTCAGAATTAGACCCACCATGGATATTTTATTTATAACACAGCTGTTCTGACATAAAAATAATGTTTATTTTTTAAAGTTTCAAAAATTATCTGTCCAATAAAATAAGAGCAGGAACTACCATTTGAGTGTCTACCTTATGTTGATGCTGTGGTAGCTGTTGCATAAATACTATTACCTACAAATCTCAAGCCCTGTAAGGAGACATTGTCCCCTTTACAGACAAGAATACCGAGGCTCCGAAATGTTAGGAAGTTTGCCAAAGTCTCACAGCTACCAAATGTCATGATGATAATGAAATCTATACTTCTCTAACACTGTAGTTCCCAACCCCTGGCAGTGGACTGGTATCGGTCCTGGCCTGTTAGGAACCAGCTGCACAGCAAGAGGTAAGCAGCAGGTGAACAAGTGGAGTTTCATCTGTATTTATAGTCACTCCCCATTGCTCGCATCACTGCCTGAGCTCTACCTCCTACCAGATCAGCAATGGCATTAGATTCTCAGAGGAGTACAAAGCCTACTGTAAAGTACACATACAAGGGATATAGGTTGCATGCTCCTTATGAGAATCTAATGCCTGATGATCTGAGGTGGAGCTGAGGCGGGGATGCTAGCACTGGGGAGCAGCTGTACCCCTAAGGGTACCATATATCTTGTTAGAGCAGTGGTCCCCAACCTTTTTGGCTCCAGGGACCAGTTTCACGGAAGACAATTTTTCCACGGACCTTGGGGGTGGAGGGGAATGGTTTCAGGATGATTCAAGTGCATTGTATTTATTGTGCACTTTATTTCTATTATTGTTATATTGTCACTTGCCACTCACTTACAGGGTTTTGATATGAGTCTGTGAGCAGTGGTAGCAGAGAGGTTCAACTGCAAAGACACCATAATAAATCCACTGCTTACAGACTCATATCAAAACCCTGTGAGTGGCAAGTGACAATATAACAATAGAAATAAAGTGCACAATAAACACAATGCACTTGAATCATCCTGAAACCATTCCCCTCCACCCCCAAGGTCCGTGGAAAAATTGTCTTCCGTGAAACTGGTCCCTGGAGCCAAAAAGGTTGGGGACCACTGCTCTAACAAGATATATGCTACCTTTAGGGGTACTTGGCAATACACCAGAGGACAAATAGGGCACATCTTCCTGGGGCATTAATTTTACCCAAGAGTAATATTTTTCACTTCATATTTTAAAAATTATTCATATTGTATAATATAAACTTGGATAAAATATAAGAATTTAAAGATATTTTATGTGATAGTAGACATTGAAGCTGCTTCTCCAGGTGACCTAAGAGTATGCACTCCTCTACTGTCAGGGGCTCTCTACACTGGAAGACTGGTAAGTGCTGCCTTGAATCATCAAGACATCATTATGTGGTCTTTAAAATTTTCTAATCCAGAAAGAAGGAAAACAAAGTTTCATCCAAAAGAAAAAGTCAGAAAAAATACACATATGTAGGAAAAGTATGAGAACATGCATGCAAAAATGATCAACAGTGAATGCAGCGTAACACCTATCTTTGGGGAGGAAGGGGAGGAATTTCACGAAGGGCTATACAGGGTGTTTCATTTTTGTCTGTGATTTTTTTTTTAAACTGTGTGATGAATATTGGTTATAATTATTCACTGCACTGAAAATAAATCACAAAGCAACTTGGCAATAAAAAAGGAAAAAAGATCTTTCTAGAGTGACTCATTTCCTGAGGGTGCTAAACAGTTTTACTAAAGCAGAAGAGAATCGTTCACTATCGCCTCTAACTGGACACCTAAGAGTTGCCGTTGGTGACAGAACTTCCACTTGTTCCCATCAAGGTTCTTTATCCATCAAACCAACCTTACCATTTGCATCTGAAAGGCTGCTTGCCTGCCTTCTGATCCATGGAACTGTGTCTCCTTCTTGCCCCATCCAACGGTGATAAATTTGCCTACAGAACAATTGGTTGAGAACATGCAAGATGCAAATGAGCTGCGTGAAATGAAATAAAAGCAGTTTCACTGCTATTCTTCATTGAAGTCTCAGAGCTCTCAATAAAGTTAACCAATAGTCAATATTTGAAAAAACCATGTTCCATATTATATGCACCAGTAATTTTGAAGAATTTGAAATGCCCTTCATTATTTTGTTATTTATTCATTTAGTTTACTCCTGGCAAGTTGTGACTTCCCCCTTATTTTGGAAGGTGCTTTACTGCTATCTTATATATTCCAAATTCCATTAATGACAGGAGTCAGCAATCTCATTCTCACCTTACAAATAAGAATGAAACGAAGAATTTACACATATTTTTGGACACAATATGTCCAAAACATAAGAACCCAAGACAAGAGCTGGGAATAAAATTCTAATTGTAAGACTTCAATCAACTAAATGTATCGAACCTCCACACTGGTGGTAGAGGGGACTGCAGATCATCGAATCCAGCTCCTCATGTAGACTTAATGGCAAAGCCCAAAACTAGAACACAAGGCTTCTCCCTTCCAGACTGACTGGGGTTCTTTCTAAATCATAATCCTTCTCTTACACAAAACATAAAGGCAGAGCTGCTGAAACAACACAACCCTTCTGTTCCTGGAGGTAAGATCTGGCATCCATCTGCAAGAAGTACCATGAAGAGGATCCTGAAAACATCAGCCAAATCCAGGACCCAATTCTTCCTTCCTGCCATTGATTCTGACTCTGATGAAGCAGGGCTATAATCATTTTTATAAATTATGGGTTAGTATGACCATTTCCTGTCTGCTTACATCCAAGCACTATAATACCTCAAAGCACACTTTGCTGCTGTGTACAAATAGCAGTGTCTATCTTGCTGCACATCCCCGGGCTTCTACCTGCAAGTTTCCACAGAGGCAAAGGATCAAGAAGTGAAGCAAGAGAACTTTTCCACAGAGATCAGATAATAAGTGATGGGGTTACAGCAGGAATCTGTCAACTACAGCCTATATCTGCTTTTACAAACAAACTTTTATTGGAACACAGGTGTGCTTATGTATTGTCTATAACTGCTTTCACACTACAACAGCAAAGCTGAGTAGTTACAACAGAAACTGTACAGCCTGCAAAGCCAAAAATATTTACTATCAAGCCCTTTCCAGAATGAGTTTCTTGACCTCTAGATTAGAAGAAAAATATTCATCACTCCATAGGGTAATTTTTTTGTACTGATAAATACATTTCTAAGACCTAACACCCTAACTTTGACTATCTTACTCTTGATTTACTACATTAAGCTTTTTTATGAAAAAGTCAGTGGGGAAAGCCAACCCCAGAACACTTTCCCATCCCAAGGAGTGCTATGTAGTGGTTACTCTATGACTGTCCTCAAAGCTGGATGCCTCAAGTTCCACCCTGGATCCTAGACTCTTTCAGCACCATATCTGGTCCCTGAGCAAGTTCATCTGCTCCCAAGATTCTAAAAATTTCCTACATACCAATCACTCCCAGTCCATAGCTTTGGCCTCTCCAGAGCTTCAGACCCTTATATCTGCCTACTGCAAGTAGCAATCGTCAATAAATCCAAAACAGAACTCACCACCCACCCCTTACAAACCAGCACTTCCCCATCTGCCCTTTCTCAGTTACTGACATCTTTATTCCCATCACTTGGCTGATGTCCCACTAAACTCTTTCACCCTCCACCTTATATACCAAAGCCTATATATTTCACTTTCTAAACTGGTATTTCTTAAACAGGTCTAGGGCAGGAGGGGAACCATGCACATATATTCCAAAAGAGTTTCTCAGATAATTCCAAAAAATGTACTCCCATCCTCACTGAGAATCAAATTTTTCCTGAATTCATTCCCTCTTCTAGCTCCACACCTACCTCTCTTCTCTCTCACCTAGATTCCAGTAGCAACCTCCTACCTGATCACTCTGCCTCTAGTCTTTTACCTCTCCACACACACAAAAAGATATGTCATCAAGAGCCATCTTTCTACTAGAAAAATCTCTTTAAATTTCTCATCATCAAAACCTTTAATAGCTGATCAACTATAACTCAATGTCCAAATTCCCTACCACAAACTTAATCAAAATCCATCCCATTTATTTCATTCTACACTCATATTCTGCCACTCCAGCAATGCTGAACTACTCAGAGTTCCCTGAGAAATCATGTTTCTATGAAATATCCCTCCCTTGAAATTGACTCATTCACTTGACTAGACTACTCTCCAACCCTCAGCCCTCATCTATGCAACACCAATTCAGCTAAGACTCAGCTCAAGTAAGCCTCCTTGGGGAAATCTCTCTCCAGTCACTGATTTCCTTCCCTTATGCTACCGTATACCCACATTATCATGTCATTACTGTATTTATGAGACTCCCTAAGAGAAAATCTAATTACTCAACTATTTTTTAATTATCCATAGCACCAAACACACTGTTGGGTTCACAGTACCTACTCAAAATTATTTCAGAACAAATAATTTTTGAATAAATAAATGAGTAGCAATTTTCTAAATGATTTCTCAGAGTTGGTGGAGCAAGAAGACATGAAGTTAGCCCTCAGCAAAAGTTGAAATACCTTCTCCTCCATGCCTGTCTTCAATCAGGCCAGCTACCTGGTGTCTTCAAGTTGGCCAGAGCTTCTCATATTCAATAAGTGTCTCCCCTCTCCTCCCTCTTCAATATTCCCAACAGCGTAAATGCCCAAATGACCTTGGCTAGATCTTAGCATGAAAACAATCTGATTGTTCCCATGAAAATGCAGATTCCAATCTAATCAGTTGTAACAAAAATCAGCCTTCTATCCCACCTCTGTTGTTCTCTTCTCCCCAAAACTGCACCCCAGAAATGTTCTCTTTATTCTAATTTATATAATCCCTTTCATTAAAACCCCAAACTAAGCGTTTCCTAGGGTTTGGGCAACAACTACCCAGGTGACCTCAAGCACAGATTTCTATTTTCCAGGTTACTAACAAAGCCAGCCTCCTCAGACCTAGAGAGGCACCAGAGATATGCCTTTTAAAATCTGGGATGGGCTAAAGGAACTGGGCTAAATAGACATTTAGTAAATGGAAGTTTAAGTTTCACAGTTCTTTAGGCTTATGATGTGGCTAGCAGTGCACAAGAAAAATGATCAAAAGTGGGAAGAAACTTAAGGTAACAAAATGTTTCAGACAAAGATATACTCACTTTCTCCAAAATCATCCTGGTGGATTTGTTGCTCCATGATTGGTTCAAAGTCTTTTGTCATCATAATCAGGGTCTGTTGACCTTAGAAGGGCACAAACAAGAATGATGTTATTTTCATGTAACAAATTTGCCATTCCATTAATGTCTATGGCACTATAAGCTACAGAGCTGGAGTGAAGGAGTCAGATAGGGCAGAAAAGAATTCACTCAAAATGCTTTGACTTAAAAAAAATAATAAAAGCTTTGCCTGGATAAGTCAGCTAGTGTTTATTTTCAGCTATTTAACTGTGTAAAGCAGAACATAAAAGTCCACATAGTCCTCCTTCATCAACTTCAACACCTAGTTTCCATCCAAGACATCTCTGCAAATATATACATCATCAGTGGTGCTGGTTTACTGAACTCATCTGGATTGAAGAGATTTAAAGGAAAAAATAGGAACGCAAGAGGGGCTTTTAGAATCGTTTATATAACAACTCTTAGAGTAGGTTAAAATAAATATTGCTGGCATTTTTAACTGTAACTGTGGACTTAGCAGCCTCCTCAGGTTTTATGACTTTGTTTCCCACTTGTAAAGACTTAAAAAGTTACAAGAAACTTTTTAAAAAATATACTAAGAGGTAAAACTTAAGTCAGAAAAAAACACATTCACTTTACTATCTGTAATACTGGTATCATTGTTCAAGGAAATTTTTTTAAAACTTAAGCACTCCAAAACTGAAGCCTGTAAGATATCTGGAGTAATGTTTGCAGTAGTACGTCAGTTAGGCACCAGTGACAAGCTTACCTGTGACAAGGAGCACCAGCTCTTGGTCAGGACTCCAACTCATGACAGAGATACCACTGGCTACACTCCCAACACATTCCAACTGAGATGGAGAAAATTGAAAAAAGAGACCCAAAACACCAGTATCTCAGTAAAAATTTACTACAATCTCAATCAAAACAAATATACAAATGTGAATGTATTTAACAAACATATCTTCAGTAACAGGTATCAAGAGACTAAAACCTGTTATTAGGCAAAGGGATTAGAAATGGACACTCTATTCTTCCCAGAGCTGTCTCATGAAAGAGCTAAAAAGATGACTCTACAGAGGATTAGAGCTTTAACCAAGATCTTTGGGAAGCAAAGCAGGTCTCAGTGCAGAAAATGACAAGTGGCCCAGGAATGCCAAGGAAAGTTTTTCTGAGGAGATGTCTCAAAGAGTGATAATAGGGAGAAGGGAGAGAGATCAAGAGAAAAAATAGTACCGAGGCATAAAGCCATAAAAAGAGCAGTTAAAAATTAGCTTCAGTCAGGTGTGGTGGTGTGCACCTGTAGTCCCAGCAACTTGGGAGGCTGAGGCGGGAGAATCATTTAGGCTCAGGAGTTACAGTGAGCTTTGACTGCACCACTGTACTCCAGCCTGGGCAACAGAGAGAGACCCCACTGGGGAAAAAAAATCAGCTGCACCTAGAGCATAAGGTATACATATATATATATATATATATATATATGAATAAGGTGGGGGGGTGAAGCTAAAAAGGAATTTGGGGAACAGGTAGTGAGTGAAAGGTCTCACTGAGGCACAATAAGGAACGTGGACTCTATCTTCCAGACAATGGAGAAGCCACAAAGGGGCAAGATCAGCACCATTAGATGAGATAATGAACTGGACGAGCTCAGTCATCAGGAAAAAATTCTACAAAATGTTTGAGAAGTAAAAGCATATCTTTTAAATATAAAAAATAACGAATTGAGTTGGACGTGATGGCTTTGACTTTTCTCCCCATGAACTGAGAGTAAGGTTTATTATTGTACTAAATGGAATGGTTTAAAGCAAAGGTGCCAGATTTAGACTGCCAGGGTTCAAACCCCACCTGATAAATATGTGACTGTGGCTTAGATACTTAAGCATTCTGTGCCTCAATTTCCTCTTCTGAAGAATGGGAAACAACAATCTACTTCCTAAGGTCATAGTGAAGATTAAATAAATGTGCATGAAAAGCACTTGAAGAAGAGCCTGCACATTATAAACATTTAATAAATGTAAGCTACTATTATTATCCTATCATTAGTAATACTATAACTCCTGTGACATAATCAATGTTAAAGATCACAACTAATGAAATAATCAAAGATTAAAAAAGAATCAAGCAATTATAATTTGAAACCCTGGCTGTTATGAAAGTGAGGATGGGAATCCAAAAACTCAACCTTAAGCTAGAGTAGAAAAAGAAGCAATTGGCTGAAATCTATGTCTCCTGGCTGTCTTAAAATATGCATGTAATGATAATGTATTACTTTAGTGCCTATAGTAAAGTTAGCCAATCAACATTCATAACTAAAAACATAAGCCACACAAACATTTCAAAGACTTTCTAAATTGAAAAATATAGGCTACAACTCAGGATGAGAGTCTGATAAGAAGTGATTTACACCACACAAGAACGGCTGATTTTTATTTTTTTAAATGGCTCTCATTTGGAATGTTTTTATTCTTCTAATTAAAAAATGCAGTAGACAAAACTGAGTTTTAGAAGAATCTTGAATCACTTCTCAGCCTTTAGGCTAAGATCAAGTGTAGAAGAATCTTAAAGCCATGCCAAAAATTTTTTTTTTTTTTGGGCATAGGTCTCACTATGTTAGCCCAGGCTAGAGCGCAGGGATGCTGTCATAGATCACTGCAACCTCAAACTCCTAGGCTCAAGTGATCTACTACCTCAGCCTCCTGGGTAGCGGAGACTACAGGTGTGGACCACCATTCCCAGCTAATTTTTCTAATTTTTTGTAGAGATGGGGTCTCACTATGTTGCTCAGGTTGGCCTCGAACTCCTGGCCTTAAGTGATCTTCCCGTCTCGGCCTCCCAAAGTGCTAGGATTACAAGCATGAGCCACCACACCCAGTCCAACAATTTTTTTTATAAAGAAATATATAATACAAAGACTGTAATTTGCAAAAGCTTAAACACTATGGCTACTGATTTGAAAACGTCCATAATAACAAGTGATCTATTTGAAGATGCTTGAGACTTTCTCCTCACTGGACTCTTCTACTTACCTGGTATGTGCTAAGACTGCAGAGTATGACATCTCCAGAGGCTGTGGCCACACACACAGACTCCTGATCTAGCAAGTCCTGAATACCAACAATGCAGCCACTTCCATCCTCTGGGAGAAAGCCTTCTGCCACCAAAGAAATTTCATGTTTCACCTTTCACCAAAGGAAACACATAAGCAAATTAATCAAGTATATCTTCAAGAATAATTCATAACATTTCCAGAAATAGAATACTTTTTAATGCTTCTTTTATAAAAGTTCTTAAAATGGTTTTTAGATTAAAATCCAAGCTTTCATTTAAGAAATATCACAACTGTGTCATCTTTAATAAGAAAAATAGGTAATGTAAACCTTTTTGCCAAACAAACACAAAAATGAGCAACCCAGACTATTTAAAAATGTCCAATAAAACATGGAGCCAACTATGGTCTTCTAAGATTTCTATAGTATGGGGAAAAGGCACTAAGAATGTAATCACCTAAAATATATTAGTAGCAAAATATAATTAAGGAAAGATATCAAAATCAACCCGCTGAGCTTTTAAAAGTATATACATGGTTAGGATCCAGCACTAAAGATTCTGATTTAGTTGATATGAGATTGGGGGTCAAATATGTTTTTAAGGGCATATCCCAAGTTACTCAGGAGGCTGAGGCAAGAGGACTGTTTGAGCCCAGAAGTTCAAGACCAGCCTAAGTGATACAGCAAGACTACATATCAAAAAAAAAATTAAATACAAATTTTTAAATTTATTTTAAAATACATTTTTAAAAAGCTCTTTGGGTAATTTTCATGTGCATTGTCAGTTAAGAACCACTATTATAAATAGTATTTACATGGTAGAAAGTGTAAAAAGTAGGACACCCACTTAAAATATAAGGTCAGAGTTTTACTGACTTTAGCAGCAGAGTTAAAGATAGGTTACTATTTAAGCTATGTCCAACATGACATCTATATAAAGCAAAGAGAATTTTAAAAAGATATAAATTCAATAAAATGTAAAGAAAGACTATCCTGGGGGAAGAAAATTTGGAAGAAGACAAGTCAAGGGTCATATCCAAGTGTAGCATTCTCTATTAGTAACTTACTTCTCTTCTGACGGGGTCTACTTCTATCAGTCCATGTTCTGAGCCAATGAGCACTGTTTTCTGTTCAGTTCGAAGACAGAAGCACTGAGGTCTCCCTGGAGCTTGAAAATCCCTGAACTCCAAGGTCCGAAGTAACTCCAGATTTCGCATGATGAAGTGATACCCAAGAAAAAAGGACAGATATCCCCTGATGAAGCATTAATCCCTAAGAGATAAAGGAATAGCTTAATAGTGATAAATGACCACACCTACATAAGTGAAATGATGCAGGGGGTAGAGAAGTGGTAGTTAGAATAACCAAGAAAAAAAGCTCCCTCTCTAAGCACACCTGACCCACTGTATATAGTTATGGTCAATAATTGAGGATTCTGAAATCTATCTAAGTAGAAAAAAAAAAAAAAAAAAAACTAAGTGTGAATGTGCTAGATAGTTATACTCAGATCCTGTTAAGATTTATGATTCTAAGTCCCTAACTTATGGAAGGGGTGGCCATTACGCAGACCAGACTGGCCTTATTGTCACTTTAATGTGAAGTGAATTCTCTCATCTTGACATTTCATATATATGACATTGAAAGAATAAAGATGAATCAATCCTTATAGTCCACAGCAGATAATGTGAATTATAATAGGAATCCTACAACATATAATGTGGGTTAAGATAAAGGCAAGATCATATATGGTGGAAGTAAGGAAGAGAATCAAGGCAGACGATGGTTTTAGTAAGTTTTGGGTGACATTTACATTCAAGAACTTCTAGAAATTATTTGGTATCATATCATGCAGGCTTTTAAGTTAAATCTAATTCTATATATAGAGCTTGGGTTTTTCAAAGCATATAAAAATGACACCTTTCATCTTTAAACATCATAAAAATGCCCAGTGACACCGATCTGAAAGGAAAGGTACATTTGAGATGAGAGAATAACTGGCAGGTCTGGCTAGGGGGAAGTAAGCAAGGGATAGAGTAGCAAGAAGTGAGGATAACAACAGAAGCCAGCTGTGCAGAATTTCCTACCTGTTTTTCACATTGGTTTATATAATAATAATCATGCTGTTACTGTTGCTCTGATCAGATAGATCATCATGTCTCCATATCCCTCCCTGTGAACTTGGATTCTGTTTATCCAAGTCTGTGGAGCCCTGGGGTCCATGGACCTCAGGATAAGAAAGCGGGAGGAAGAGTAAAGGCAAAAGTAGAGGACTCGCTTTTTCCTTTTTCTTGCTGTTCCTGTCACCCTAGCAACAGGCCAATATATCTAGCACTCCCGGGACCAGCCTCATCACCCCCACCCCACAGCCAGAGGTACCAGCACCACTCAGGCAGAGGCCCCTCAAAACAGCTGAAATCCAGCTCCACGGGTCTCATCCTCTGCATTCCTGAGACATCAACACCAGAAGTCTGAGTCAGGCTTCACAATGCCTCTTCTCCAAGGTTTAGGTCCTGATAACCCCAATATCTTCCCTTGTTTTGACCCCCAGCCCTAGCTAAGTGTTGTGACTGCTTCCTTCAGTTTACCTTTTATGTCGCTTCACTGCTTTTACTTTTTGTTCCTCTAATAGCTTTTTAATCAATTCTTCATATTAAATCCTCTCTGTTGAAATACTGTATGGTTTCTACTTTTCTGACTGGACCCCAACTGACAAATACAGCAAACAACCTGAGTTCTCAAATCATGGAGCTTTCAATATTGCCAAGTTCATCGCCAAAGTGAGCTCAGTCATCTACTTCCCATTCCCAACCCCTTAGCCTCAAAACTACTCTGAATTTTCACACCAATCATCCTTGTTCCCTTATCTTCTCAGAGGAAGCCATTCATGTCCCCACTCCTTTCAAGGTTAGGAAAGGAATATTCTCCAAATTCTCCCAGGCCTATTAATACTCTTTCTGGAACATCTGCAACCTCTAACTCCCCTGTTTCCATTGATTCAACTTTTCCCAGCCCTTAAATGTACTAGAGATTACTCCACACCACAGGCCAATCCTGGATCCTCTCCTAATTTTCTGGCAACTCCTCTATTTTCTTCCCTTGTGGCTTCAACTATCTAAGTCTTGGCTAATCATCATGCCCATGACTACAGGTACCAAGCAAATCACTAATACACCAATTAGATTGAAATGTCTAGCCCTGACTTAATTAGCCCAAAGTGAACAGTAGGCTTGCATTTTCAACCTCCTGATGTTTATCCACAAGCATTTCTTACAAGCTCATCAAATGCAACCTGGAAAACGAAGAATTTACTATTCTTCCACTAAATGAGTGTGCCCTATTTGGGGATATGGCATTTCTACTCTCTGTCCCGAACCTGAAAACTGTCTTTGCCTCCTTTTTGCTCACTCTTTTTCACTGAACTGTGGCTGTCAATATACAGTTGAATCCTTTACATAGCACCTTGTCCTATGATTTGTTTTGTGGTCTACATCAAACACCGACTGAGCGCTTGCTAAGTGCTAGGATCTGAAGATAAGAGATTATTCAGTCACTGTCTCCACGGAAATCACAGTTAACAGGAGGGAAAGTCACACAAAATACCACATTAGATGGATAAGCACAAGGAACACAAGCTCCACGAAAAAGTCGCAGACAAGAGACTCACAACATAGCACCCGAACCTCTACTAATCGCCGCCTTCCATCGTGGATTAATTCATTCGCTTTCAGCGGTATTATCCACCCTCTGCAAGGAATACGGAGGTTGGGTTAAGTGCAGCTGGAGGAGCAACACGTTAACTCCAGGCTGCAGCGCCCCAGGATGGAGCAGGTGGCAAGACCACAGAAAAAGAACGCAAGGCTCTAGGAAAGAGGTGGTGCTCGCCGCACTCCAGTCCTCGGACCTCAGCAGGCAGAGAAGCCTCGGGGTCCCCTACACCAGAACACCCTTGGGCGGACAGGGCCCAGTCCCGTGCCCGGGTCGCCTGACCGCTCACCTGCGCCGCGCCCGAAGGACCCCCAAATAGCGGTCCGCCCTGCCTCCCCTGCCACGAGCAGCCGGCTTCCCAGAGCCCGCCCCGGGCTGCGTACGCGTCTCTCTGTCCGCGGCTCCTGCGCACTCAAGGCGCGCACTAGGCCTCGGGAGGGTAGAGCCGCGCGACTCCGGAGGGCCAAAGCTGAGGCGCGGCGGAGGCGCGGCTGAGGAGTTCAGAAGCGAGCCAGAGACGCGCCGAGCGGCGCGGGAGTGTCGTCACGAGGCGGGGGCGTGGCTACCCAGGGGGCGTTTCCCTAGTCGTCTGCGGTAGCTGGCCTTCTCTGAAGGACTAGGGAGGCAGAAGTGGAGGAGCTGCGCCGGCCACCACCCTCTGTCCCTCCGCCCTCCTGCCTACCCCTTTGTATTTGATCCCTGCTTTGATGTCGGAATCCAGGCAGTAATTGGCAGCTGTAGGCGGAGCCTGCGGGGCAGGGAGCAGCGCGCGTGCGCAAGACGCGAGCCATGCGCCGGAAGGACACCCCCAGCCGCTGCCTGCCTGGAGGAAACGCTCCGGTCCGGGAGGGCGGGGGTGACGGCGCCGGAGGTCGCCATGGCTACCGAGCCCGAAGCTGCGGAGCCGGTAGTGCCGTCGCTGGTGGATCGTTACTTCACTCGCTGGTACAAAGCGGGTAAGTGCGGAATGATGTCGCTCTCTAGTCAGCCTCATTATCTTGGTGCTGTGGAGACTTTGGTGACAGATCATAGCCACCCACGCTCTCCCCGGCGCTTCCTCCCCACGGAAGAAAAAAACTGGACCTCTGCGTTCCCTTCTAGGCCGAGGGAGTACTATTTGCAAAGTGTTGGAGGCCTGAAATACAGCAGGGCGCGTTCAGGCGCTGGCGAGTGCTGTGCGAGCTCCAGTGTGTGGTGCTCCCGAGAACGTTAGTCTAAACCGAGGCCCCGAGGTAGGCGGGGGTCTGTACTACAACAGTCCCTGAGTGCCTGGAGGAATTTGAGAAACTAAGATAGAGGCAGCAATGATGGAGAAAAGGGAGGGTTAGGTTACAGACAGAAAGTAGACTCCACTGTTTTACTTAAGGAGAGGCCACCAGTATTTATTTACCACTTAGAAGTAGGTATTCCTGTTGTACTATTTTGCGGATCCAGTAAATACCAGAGGCGGTAGCATCATGGGGGTCTGTCCTCCAACCGTACTTTCTTCCTTTCATTCAGTGATAATGGGCATACTCCTTTTAAAAAAATACTGTAGCATATTTTCCCTTAGCCAAATTTAGTGACCAACTGTCCTGGTTCACCCAGGACTGAGGGGTTTCCTGGAATTCGAGACTTTCTGTGCTAACCATCAGAACAGTCCTGGAAACCACCAACAAAGAGTATACTACTGTATCATAAAGAATGCAGTGCTAATCACATTTTTCTATTAATAAAAGAAATAATGGGTGTACTCATTTTGCAGTGAAGAAAAAGATGGAGCAAGGAGTTAATGACCTTAACATTGAATAAATGATTTGGTCTCTGCCAGGTCTCTTTAAATACTTTGTAAAAAGTATTTAGGTATGTCTTTTTGAGTAATGAAGGTATAGGTATTTAAGTATGTGTTTTTGAGTAATGCAGGTATACCAGTGATGAGTGTGTAAGTGTCCAATGTTCATAATTAACTGTCTCTATAAACCAAAGAATGTATCACATAGTGGTAGTAAATATTGATTCAACAACCAACTGACTCATTTATTCTTCTAGATGTCAAAGGAAAACCCTGTGAGGACCACTGTATACTACAGCATTCTAACCGGTAAGTAAATTGGGTATTTTAAATTATCAAAAAAAATTTTTTTTCTTTTTTTTGTGATATTTTAGTTCAGCCTAGTATGGTCTTGGATTGAACAAATGTTCGTTAAGTGAACATTTCATTAAATTATCTTACACTGTGTTCAAATTTTTGTGTGTGTGTATTTTGGTTTTTGTTTTTGTTTTTTTTGAGATAGAGTCTCGCTCCGTCAGCCTAGCTAAAGTGCTGTGGCATCATCATAGTTCACTGAAACCTCAAACTCCTGGGCTCAAGTGATCCTCCTACCTGAGCCTCCTGTGTAGCTGGGACTATAGGTGCACTCTATCATGCCTGGCTAAGTTTCCTATTTTTTGTAGAGACAGGGCCTTGCTATGTTGCCCAGCCTGATCTTGAACTTCTGGCCTCAAGCGATCCTCCTGCCTCAGCCTCCCAAACTACTGGGATTACAGATGTGAGCCACCACACCCGGCCTGAAATGATATTATTATAGGAGTTTGGCTGGCAAGAATGAGTCTTCCAGAGCCTAGTAACTCTGAACAAATAAACTTGGTTACCAAAAATGGAAGACCACCCCATTAGTCAACTACTACCAGTACCTGAAGTAGGCAGCCTGTGCCTACCCACTGACTGCCAGAGCCCACACAGGGACATACACAGGCATGCCTTACTTCTCTCTCTTCTATTCCAAATGCTACCTATCTGAAGACCTCTGGTACTCTTCCCTTTCCTGGGAAGGAAATTTGGTACTGTT
This sequence comes from Cheirogaleus major, assembly GCA_963574435.1. Taxonomy (NCBI): domain Eukaryota; kingdom Metazoa; phylum Chordata; class Mammalia; order Primates; family Cheirogaleidae; genus Cheirogaleus; species Cheirogaleus major. The sequence continues at coordinate 45,416 of CAUYPO010087897.1, forward strand.
TTCTCCTCTTTTATTATTGCATTCTCCATTCTACAGTTATGCTCCAATAGGACCCAAAGGAAAAAGAGGAAGACGATAATTTAAACAAATATCAGTGCGTACATTCTTGTGCCAATAGAAGTACTGTGTTATAGGAGGAAGAATTATATCAAGCAATAACACAAGATCAATTTTTTCTCCTTGTAGAATATGTGTCATCACATTGGCAGGATCTCATCCAGTTCTTCAAAGTGGAAAAACAATTAAAAGCATTTCCTATCAGATCAGTACCAACTGTAGCAGACTTCAGAACAAGGTCTCTGGGAAATTTAAGCGGGTATGTTCCTGTAATTATGTGATTATATACTGACATCCTCTATATTCATACTAATGATAGAATTACTATCATTCTCAGAATCCGGTAATATATGCTCAGCATACTTCTCTAAGAGTTTGAGGTGCTAATTTTAAGTATAGTTTATCCCTAAAAAAATTTTCAGACCAAAGAAATAAGGTATGTCTTTAAAAGAGGCACAGTATTTGCTATATTAGGTTCTGTACCACCATCCCTGTTATGCCCAGGGTGGAGAAGGGGAAAGGCAGGCCTTTGAAAGGACAACTGTAACACCAACATAACAACATATGTTGTTCCATCTACTTTTATGAAACCAATATCTCAAGTTCTATAAAATTTAAGTGAACAACTTTTTTTTACCATACATTTTCATATATAAATTTTTTTTTTTTTTTTTTTTTTTTTTTTTAATGAGAGACAGGGTCTCGCCCTGTCACCCTAGGCTGGAGTACAGTGACACAATCATAGCTCACTGCAGCCTTGAACTCCTGGGCTCAAGTGATCCGCCTGTCTCAGCCTCCAGGTAGTTAGGACTCCAGGCATGCACCACCATGCCCAGCTTTACATATAAATTAAACAGAAAAAAATATCCTGAGAGAGTAGGAAAAAACATCAATATGAGGAAATATATAGTATTTGCTCCTTACCATTTTTCCATTTGTAAAGCATTGGCAATCTAATGATTATCTACCCATACCTTGTACCTCCACATAATGCTCAGTTATACAAAATGTTATCTCTGCCCTCCCTGTATAACTTTAGGTAAATTGACATTTTATTAAAAGACAGCATCACACCAAGGACAATTTAGTGACATTAAAGTGTCCTGCAACCCCACTGGTTAGGAAAGTTGCTATGGATGATTTAAGTACTCTATTTATTGAGGTCATGCTAAGTTAAGAGGTTCTGCTAATTGCTCTCACTGTTCTAGGAGACCCTTATTTGAACTCCCCTTTTGTAGGCCTGAAGTCTCCTAATAACATCCTTATAATTATTGATTTTTGGTTACTTATTATTTTTGATTATTGATTTTTCCTTACTCAAGAAGCAAATGAGCTTAGAAAAGCATGAACCTTTCTTAAAAGATAAAGTCTACAAATTACAACAATTAATGCTTGTGAGATTCCTATGATAAATCTCTGTCCAAAATAGTAACACTATTGTTACTAATGAAGAACAGAGAGGGACCTGCATATTGAACCCACTACAGGTTAAGTTTTGATTGGATCCGAGAACTGCCCATTATTTATTCTCCCGAGGGAGGTGATAAAAAGTGGTGAAAACATTTATTCTCTTTTTTCACAGACCTAGTTATAAATAAGCCTCCGGGATGAATCCCTATTTCTCAAAAAGTGAGGAGTCACAATGACTCTGGTATTTTAAAATGAAGTACCCACATACAGAGTAGTGAAGCCAATATAATAATATCTAAATGTCATCTAATAATGTTTTGAGTGGTAAATTAAGAGGTCATAAATAATAGCATCTTAACCTCAAATACTTATTCACTACAGGAAAAATTCCTGGAAAAAAAGAGGGCAACACACCAGCATGAACAACATAGTGAGATCCTGCCTCTACAAAAAATAGAAAAATTAGCCAGGCATGGTGGCATGTGCCTGTTACTCACAGCTACTCGGAAGGCAGAGGCAGGAGGATCACTTGAGCCCAGGAATTTGAGGTTGCAGTGAGCTATGATGACACCACTGCACTCTAGCCCCAGTAACAAAGGAAGACCCTGTCTCAAAAAAAAAAAGGCAATGCATGTGACATCCCTGCATTGGCTCTCATGAATCTCCTTGTAGATATTTGTCAGAACCTTCCTAGGTACATCCACCTAGTGGAGTACATGAAGCAATAAATAACTAACATTCAAACAGATATATGTCAAAATGTAGTATGGACTAATGGCTTATACAATAATGGGCAAATTATTTTTATTTTGTTACTTAAAACTTTATTGTATTTTCCAAATTTTCTTCAAAAAGTCTTAGTGATTGACCCTGGTAAAGGAGTTCCTTTATTAAGTTCTAATATAAAAATAACGTAGGAATGTTAATGAAACTGGCTTTGTAAATATTGCTTTCATAGGAGAGAGTGAGTCAGTGAGTGAAAAAAAAAAAAGAAAAAATATTACTGTCATAGTCATGTTGAATTTATATTATTGCTTGTTGAAGAATTTTCCTGCATTTTCAAAATCTTTTTTTTTTTTTTTTTTTTTTAGAAAGATTCTCAAAATTTTGCCCAGGCTAGAGTGAGTGCCGTGGCAACAGCCAAGCTCACAGCAACCACAAAAACCTGGGCTCATGTGATCCTTCTGCCTCAGCCTTCTGAGCAGCTGGGACTACAGGCATGCGCCACCATGCCCGGCTAATTTTTTTTTATATATATATTTTTTTAGTTGGCCAATTAATTTATTTCTATTTTAGGAGAGATAAGGTCTCGCTCTTGCTCAGGCTGGTTTTGAACTCCTGACCTTGAGCGATCTGCCCTCCTCGGCCTCCCAGAGTGCTAGGATTACAGGCGTGAGCCACCGCGCCCGGCCTATTTTCGAAATCTTTACACTTAGCTATATGTAGCTTTCTCACTTACAATTGATAAAATTTATTATTAGTCTGTTCTGATGTGATGGGCCTTGCTTAAAATATATATATATTTAATATAAATAAGTAGTCTGTAACTAAATTACCTATTATCACATGTGTCTTAGGTTTTTTAGGTTTTTTCTCCTAGAGTCTATGATGGTACCTGGCACATAGTAGGCACTTATTATATATGTGTTGGAATAAATGGCTTTTATTTACTTATGTCATTTTTATTTAAAACACCAGTTCCAGGAATATATCCTATTAAAACACTTAGGGCTGCCTCTCAAAGGAAAGTGGAAATGTACATCAATTAGTAACTTCTTCCTTTTCATTACACAGGGGGCACAGTTTCTAACAGAACTTGCACCTCTCTGTAAGATTTACTGCTCAGATGGAGAAGAATATACCATATCTAGGTGAGTAACTTTTTAGCTACCAATTTAGGAGAAACAAGGGAAGTTATATTTTTCTTAAAAATAAATCTTTTTTTTAAATAGTTGTGTTAGAGGACGGCTGATGGAAGTGAATGAGAACATTCTCCATAAGCCATCTATTCTTCAAGAAAAGGTAAAAAAGAAAAAATATGGTCCCATCCACATACCTTTTATGGAATTTTTTTTATCATTTGACAATACTAAATATTCTGTTTCCTTTCCAGCCATCCACTGAAGGCTACATTGCAGTTGTGTTACCCAAATTTGAAGAAAGTAAAAGCATAACAGAAGGGTTACTGACACAAAAACAGTACGAAGAAATCGTAGTGAAACGTATTAATGCCACTACAGCTACATCATGAGGATTGAGATGGAGTAAAAAGCAAAGCAGGATTCTTATCCTTACCTGGCCCAAACCATCAGTGTGCTAAATGAGAAGTCCCAGTGTATGTAAAGCATACTTCACACCCAGCTAACCACAGGGGAGGCCTAATCCTTCACTTAACCTGATTTTCGCCCTTTGTCTTGCTTAATGAGCCTTGATTCTCATTGTCTTCAGCCTCTCAGATCTGCCCTGTCCATGTACACACTCTGTGCTTCTCTCTAACAACTGCCAAGCATGGGATGTTTTTCTGATTAAAAGCAAACAAAGCTCTTTGAGGAAAATTAGAAAATACAGAAAAGTTTTAAGTAGCCAAGTAAAAGTAATTGACCCATCATCCTATTACCCATCATCCTATAACAGCTGACCCTTGAACAACATGGGTTTGAACTAAATGGGTCCACCTATATGTGGATTTGTTTTAATCCAATGCAGATTAAAAATATAAATATAGTATTCATAGGATGTGAAACCCACATAAAGAGCGGGCCTACTTTTCCTATGCTCAGATTCCACAGGGCTGACTGCAGGACTTGAATAAGCACTGATATGGGTATACATGGAAGGCCCTGGAACTGATTTAATCCATGTGTATGACTGTACTACATTTTGATATACTGTTTTTTGTTGTGATATGGTGATTGTTTTGCCTCAATTTTTATCAGTTTAAAGTTGAAAAAAACCTAACTGGCCTTTCTTACCCAATCTGTGTCAGTGTGACACTACCAAAAAGTCTAGTTCTGCCCCTTCTACCTCAGCTCCTCTCACTTTAGGTTGTAGAGAAGAGGCAAGAATGTAAAGTGTACCTTCTCTCCTCATGCCTATGGGATGGCCTTCCTCTCTGAAACAAAATGGAACTATAACTGTGACTTCTTAAATGAGGGACACATGAAAAGGCTTTGAAAACTACAAAAGCTTTCCTAGCAAATGAAAGTATTATAAATGCAATGGTAAGCTGATTGTTGCAGTACATACATTGTAGTCACTCAGTTTCACACACTCTAGTTACATGGTAACCAGCAAAGAAGTTGCTAAGAATGTCATTCAGAGGCACAGATGCCTTTGAACAGAACAAACGCTTTCACATCATTTAAACTAAAAAAAAAAAAAAAAAAAAAGCAACAACTATGAATCTATGGTTTAAGACTGCATACCTATTTACACTGAATTTTAAATAAAAGGACTTTAAGACTTGTTATTTTTCATTAAGGGCTATAATACATAATACATTTAAATATCCCTGTTTTTAAACAAAACATTTTTATACAGAAGAAATTACTTAATGTATAAATCCCTTTGGTTCTCTAGTCTGTGCTGTTAAAGTCATAAGTTTGCACTTTCATAAAAGAATATTCTCTTTTCAGGTATATAAGAGGGAGTTTAGTAAATAAAAATCATTTTTGGTTCACAAGAAAAACACCTTGTAACCTGAGTGCCAACATGACTATCCCCTAAATAGACCCACCAGACGGGATACAGGTATTAAGTCTATAAATACCTCCAGTGATGGAGGTATTTATGAGCTGAAAACATCAGCACAAACCAGCAGATCCCCACTTCAAGTGGGATAATGATTCTTGAAGACTTCATAAAGATATGTATATTTTACATATATTACCTCACACATCATTCTCCCATCTCTATTCTTTTTTTTTTTTTTTTTACAATTCATACCATTCAGGGATTACCATTTCTATTGTAATTTAAAAGACTATTTTGGTTTCAGAGAATAAAAACCATGCTTGATCATTTTGACTGTTTAAAGAAGTATTTTATAAGGGTCATTTCATTAACCAAGCTGAGTGCATCTATTTTCTCCCTGAGGACTATGTCTTCAATAATAGACTGACTAGCTAATTGGCGTAGTACTCTGGTTCTTCAAGATCTTTTGTGAATGTTGATTGTGATTGGCTGACCCACATAAAGATCATCAGATAAGCTTACATATCTACTGCCATTTGGCAACTGACATGTCCTGTCAGATTTCAAAATGATTGTCAAAGCATTAGGATACAAACACTATGAAAGTAGTCCAAAACAACTTTATACTATATCATAAAGAGAAAACCTATAAACCAGATCCTTTGATCAAAATCCCAACCCACAAAAAACAAGAAAAGCTTCAAGCATAAAACTAAAAAGACTAAAGATGTTTATTTTATAATGAACATTTCAAAGCCACATATATAAAATGGATGATTATTCAGAATTTAAACAGCTGCTTGGTTCATTCCATTGTTCTTTTTTTGATCTTCCATTCCATCAATCAATACTGAGAAAGATAGTTCAAAATTTTTTAAGCCAGTAAAACAGGCTTACAATTCCAGCTAATATTCAGGGCAGACTGGCCAGCTATGCTAGAACTAGAACCAAAAGATAGCCATCTCATATCCTCCAGGAGTTGTTCCAGGATTCTGTGGAGTTCCATTACTCTGCTGTTGGGAGGAGGGGAGGAACACGCACAACACAACTGATAACCCTTGCATGAAATGCTTATTAGAGAACAAAGTTGCTACTAGCATGGATGATCTGTGACAGAGGGGGCATCATCAGAGGTGCCCTTGTCATACTTGGTGAACAGAAAGATTGAAGAAGAATCCACAGGTTTAAGGAGTTCACTCAGACTTCTGTACATTTTCTGCTGAAATTAGTGTTCTAGATGATAGGCTTAAATAAAGAAAAAAGTTAAGGTCAAATATTCCAAAGGTGAACACATATTCAAAATATCTTCTTTGGATTAAACTGTCATTAAGACAGTTAGAATATTTGGTTTGACTTTTAAAAAACATTATTAGTGCAATATTCCATTTTAAAATCACTGCAATTAGCAACTATTATGGCAAAAAGCTTCACAAGAGGTTTCATGATCAGAAAATAAAGCAAAATTTCAGTATTATTTTCTTTATAAAGTTGAATTTCTGAAAAGATAAAGGATCAATTGTTTTTTAAAAATGTCAGCTTTGCTACATGATGTTCTGACCCCAAAATCTTCTCAAGTTTTACCGTCTGTGGTGTCTTTATTTGTAACTGAGACCCATCTGTTATTTTCCACAGGAAGCTGGAAAGAGTTAAGACAATTAGTTTCTGCTTTACTTTGGAAAAAAAGTTACAAAATCAAGTAGTAACTATTATTTTCTTTTGCATTTTCCTTTAATAAAAAAAGTGAGTTTAAAATAGAAAAACTACCTCACCTTCTTTAACAGTTTATAGCAAAGCGAAAGAAGTTGGACCAAGAGAGCCATCATGGATCTTGTCTTTATAATACACTTGTCAACCTACAGTGACAGAGAGCATGTAAATCATATTCTAAAAGTAGTATTTAGAAAAAACAAAAAACTTTTATCATTTCTTTAGTTTTAAAATTACAAAATTTCTCCACCATGGAAATCTAAGGGATCCTGAAAGGTACATAGATTAGGGTACATGTGCTGCCTTGAAGGCCCAGAACACAGGTGCCGGGGTTACTGCTCAGGTCTCCTATCTGTTTCACAAAACTCCAGGAAGAATTAGGTGGAAAATCGACTGCTCTATTCAGGCTATTTGGGAGCTTTTCAAAGCACTCCAAATAGTGGCAGTGAATCCCTTACTCTGCAATTCCTTACACTCTGTTTTGTGGGTATAAGGCCATATTCCCTCAGACAAATTATGGGAACCCAGATTCAGAGGCATTTGCACCCAAGTTAGGTGAACTCAGGATTTAAGGGTAGCTTCTCAGTGCTGTGGAATTAATCATGTCCAAAAAGCTAATCTATTTGGTGAACCTGCTGCTCCCTGGGGTCATTTATAATAGCAGATAATAAATGATTCTTTTGGATAAGAATTTGTTGTTAAAAAATTTTTAAAAATTTAATGATTCTTACAGACGATCCATGAAATATGAAAATATATTGCCCTTCTATGGGTAATACTTCAGTTAAAGAAAAAGAGGCTGGAGCTAACCTGATAAAAGTGTGAAAGTTTCTTAAGTGTTTACCTGAATAACCTTCCCTCTCTTTTACCTTTAGAAATACTTTATTCTGCAAAGATGTCTTAGTTATTGTCTGGAGCTGGTGGCATAGAGGAATCAGCTTGTTTATTTCCAGGAGAAGCATAAGCTTGTCATCATCTTTCAGCTGAAATGTAATTTAGAAAATTAAAACAACCCCAACAAATTTCCATCTTTTACAACTTAAACACCTTTATACCTTAATACCAAAGTGGGCATACGTGACATCACCACCAGCACCAGGCAGGTAGACACATGTTACCTGTTTTGAAAAAGCTTGTACACTTGAAGTAAGCTTTAAACCCTCTGCGGCAAAAACCTGGTGGGAAGGGAAAACATCACCATTTTAGAATGATGTCTTATGGATAGTTGGTAAGAAATATACTCATTAATAATTCTTATATAGAATTTAAAAACTAAAACCTAGATATAAAATATCTGTTGTGGAACTCCTGAAGTTTTTGTTGTACCCAGGAAAACATAAGGGTTTAATTGTTTTCAAAAGTTTTCACAGACCAAATATAGAATCAACTCATAGAGACCTCCAGTTATTCTGGAGGGTCACATAGACCTATGATACTCAGCTACACAAATGTCTGGATTTCTGGAGGGATTCAAAGCTCATCTTATAATATCTCCAATTACAAAAGGATGATGAATCTTGGAGCATGAGGTCAAAAGGTTTAGAACTTTCCTGCTTCTATCTAAGCAAGATAAAATTTGTCACCCATACACATTCCATAACCAGCCATTTGAAAGGACCAATTCAGATGGTTGGGTTTTGTTGTTTTTTCAGATTAGTTTTGACTAATCACCACGTACCATGCATTTTACAATTTAGTGATACAAACAGGATGATGGAGAATAGTGAAGAATAAGGTTGGACAAGTAAATATTCCTTAAATAGGAATATTTAAGATATTAGGTTAAACTAGTATAGAGAATATTTTAGAGTGAGAGATACTAGGGGAGTAAAGGAAGAAAGATTTAGCTTGAGGTGGCAGTAGTAATAAGGAAGAGAACAGGGCAAATCTGACAGTGAATTGTGAAGAAAAATAACAGGTCATGGTAATAAATTAGATACACAATATGAAGAAGCAAAAGGCAATAATTCCAGGGTTAACCTTTACCCTCTCTTTTCAACAGGCTTAACATCTTGCTATTATTGGATAAAGTAGTCTCAAGGTTAAATTGTCCTTTGCATCTTGCCCTATCTTTTAAAACTGCAGTCCCTAACCCCCAGGCCACAGATGGTCTGTGGCCTGTTAGGGACCAGGCCGCAAAGCTTCACCACTCCCCTCCCCCTACCCCACCACCCCCACCCTGTGGAAAAATTGTCTTCTATGAAATTTAGGAAAGGCGGGCACAGCAGGAGGAAAGCAGCAAGCAAGCAATCAGGGGAGCATATTTACAGCCACTCCCCATCCCTCGCATCACTGCCTGAGCTCTGCCCCACCCCCCCACATACCCTCACACCATCTGTGGAAAAATTGTCTTCCATGAAACCGGTCCCTGGTGCCAGAAAGGCTGGGGACCACTTCTTTAAAAGGAAAACCAATAAGCTTTACATCTAGATTCTAACCAAGCTGAATAATCCACTTCCCCATGTGTTCCTTATCATTCCATATTATCACTTTTTGTTCTGCAAATCTTCTCTTTCCTCCTAGCCTGCAAACCCCTTGGGGGCAAAATCCATGTCTCTCTCATAGAGTGTCATAGTTTTAAAATGACCTTAAAGCTGATAACTCCCAAGACTCTCTCTCCAATCCTGAACCATCTGACTGGACCAGTCTTGTATAGTCATCCCTCGGTATCTGCACGGGATGGTTCTGGTACCTTCCCAAGGATACTAAAATCTGTGGATGTTCAAATCCCTTATATAAAATGGTGTAGTATTTGCATGTAACCTACATACATCTTCCTATATACATTAATCATCTTTAGATTATTTACAATACCTAATACAATGTAAATGCTAAGTAAATAGTTGTTATACTGTATTGTTTTTTATTTTTCTTATAACTCTAACCTGTTTTTTTTTTTTTTTTTTTTTTTTGAGACAGAGTCTTACTTTGTTGCCCAGGCTAGAATGAGTGCCATGGCGTCAGCTTAGCTCACAGCAACCTCAAACTCCTGGGCTTAAGCGATCCTCCTGCCTCAGCCTCCCAAGTAGCTGGGACTACAGGCATGCGCCACCATGCCCGGCTAATTTTTTGCATATATATTTTTAGTTGGCCAATTAATTTCTTTCTATTTTTAGTAGAGACGGGGTCTCGCTCTTGCTCAGGCTGGTTTCGAACTCCTGACCTCGAGCGATCCGCCCGCCTCGGCCTCCCAGAGTGCTAGGATTACAGGCATGAGCCACCACGCCTGGCCTCTTTCATTCTTATAAATCATTAGCTCCCTGAAGGCTGGGGCTGTCATCTGTCTTGTTCACCACAGGATCTTTAGCATCTAACAAATGACCTGGCATGTACAGGATGCTCATAAAATATTTGTTTAAAAATTTGATTAAATGCATGAATGAGTAAACCAGATGATCTTAAAATACTAAGCTATCTGTGGCTACTAACTAGCCGGGAGCCTAGACTATTTAAGAAGAGATGTTTGTGTTTCACAGCATCCTTTATCTAAAGTCTTCAATATTTCCATTCGAAGTCTTCCATATTTTGACACCTGCCTTCCCTTCTAGGCTGATCTCCCATGACACTGTTGTGTGTAGCATCTTCCCCTATAATTAAACTTTGGGCCTTTGCCTGGAATGTACATCCCCCAATTCCACCTACTGAAATCTATCTTGAAAGCTCACCCCAAATGACATGAAGTTATTTTTAATTGACCCAGGTAGAAGAGGCTCTTCTCAAAATCCCAACTGCATTTTCTTTCTCCTATTTCTGGGTCTCCAACCACATATATTGTGGGTATCTACATCACTGCCTCCTTAACCTCCAAGTTCATAAGTTTTTGGAGGGCAGAGACATCTATTTCATGTTTCTACATCATACGGCCTCCCATGATACTTTGCACCGAGTAGATATTCAATTAAAATTTACTGAGGGAATGGATGCTTCACTGAACATATATGGGGTTGGCAGAGGGGGCCAGATCTATGATTCAAGACAATTGAGAATCCAATTTGACACCCACTCAGTGCTCAAGGACTGAGGTCACTCACATGCAGAGAGGAAGAGGGAAGGGCAAAATTACTTCTCTGTCTGCTAGTGCTCCTCCCCCAACCTCTAGGTTTACCCTCAGCTCTTCTTTGGCTTAGCTCATGCTGCATTACTTTACATGTGTTAATTGATGTTTTATAAATAAATTCTTTGCGAAGAGAGTGCGTGTGTGTGTGTGTGTGTGTGTACTCATGTTCTCTCCATTCCTCCTTGCAGGTGTACCTGTCTTCTGTGCTTTTTATATTCCCCAAAAGTAACTGACACCGGACACTGAGGGGCTACCCCAAGCCTTATCCTTTGACCAGCTCTAGGAAGAAAATCACCTAGTTCTTGTCTCAGGAGTGCGGCTCCACCAGCCTCTCCTGCACAGGCTTTACTTAGCCAATCTCACCAAGGATCCCTTTCTGCCCTGTTCCTGGAAACTCTTTCCAAGCTTTGGAAAGCTTAAATTCCCAAATCTGCTCTGGGGCAGGAAGCCTTTGCCCGGTCTCATGCTGCCCTCTTCCGTTCAGAAAGTGCAACATCTCTAATTTAAGAGGCCTGGATGGTACCAGCCACCCAGGAAGACAAGATCCCTGCCACTGGCAGCCCATCACCATAGCAACCCTCAAAATGGTTACTCAGCCATCTGGGTTACCATAGCAACCGGCCAAGTCTTTCCACCTCAGCCTCTCCCTAAGCCTTCTCCCCTGGCTTGTCAGAGCCAATGCCAAAGAATTTCCAATGCTTACTGGGGGAAATGAGCAGAGGCTGGACCCCTGACAGGCAGCTATCCCAAAGGGGCGTGGAATGCCTCACCCACTTGGGGCTTCCTGAGGCGCAGTGGAGATAATGGGTGTTAAGGCACGCTGTGAACCTTGAAGCGCCGCACAGATGTTAGCTATTATTAAACTACTGTTCCTTGTAATGGGGGAGGCAGTGGGTTGCCCTAGGCAGAGAGAGCGCCATTCCCAGCTTGGCCCCTTACTGGCTGGGAGATCTTGAGCAACTTACCGAACTCTCTGGGTATCCACTTCCTCTACTGTAGTGTATCTGCCTCCTAAAGTTGTTTTGAAGACTGGGTCAAATACAGCACGAAAAGTGCTAAGCACAAAGCCTGGCATTCCGAACATAATGATAATAGTTAGAAAGGTATTGGCCCCTCTGCTGTCTCCCAGATTCTTTGTGAATAAGGCTATTTTCCCTTTTGAAGGAATTAGGCTAATGTGAGCCCTGCTCAACCTCACCCAATCCCCGGCTCTGAGGCTGGAGAGGGTCTCATCCTATGTGGGGACTCTGAGGTTCCTACTAAGCAGGGCTGCAGGCAGTCTATATTCTTTGGGGAATTGGGAGGTTCCCCATATTGGTAGGTGTGACTTGTTTTCCTGGGACACGGGCTCCTCTCACAAGAACAGAATTCGTTCCCTCCATGATTTTAAAGACTTCAATCCTACTGCATCTCAACTTCAGTCTCTTGAGATTAAATTGTTGAAATCCATTTTGGGGTATTTTCTTCAATTATACTGGCAGGGCCCAATTCAAACCCAGAGTCTATGGGGCTGGAGGTGATTTAGGCAAAACAGACACGATCCTCAGAAATCAAGTTTCCAGACACAGAATCAGGTATGCTCTAGCTCATCTCTGTGTGTTCTGGGAATAGAACATGAAAGTCAAGCTGAAGGATCAGAAGATCAGCCAAGGAATACTAGAAGGGACACACTGCCCCCCTGGGCCCCCAGCATTTGGGAGTTAGATCCCTCATAAAGCCTCTGGGCAGTGGGTCAGGTGGCACTGGTTCCATTCTTCAGATATAGACTCTGAAGCAAATAAACTGGTATATTTACTATTAGAACAGCAATGTAATATAATGGTTAAAAGGTGTGAGAGGTGAAAGTATGTGATTACTGGGAGGCAGAAGTTGAGTTGTGATATTATGAGAGAGAGAGAAAGATATGTGTGTGTGTGTGTGTGTGTATGTTTTTGTCTAGGGTTCCTGACTCATAACTCCCATAACCCTTGTTACAGCTTTTTGTGATAATGTTGGAGCACTTTAACCTTCAGAAGCAGACCTCAGAAAACAGAATGTCTTCCTGACCTTCTCCTGCCTCCTTTCATCTGCTCCTTTTTCTTCCCAAGGCAGGACTCTAATCTTCTGCTGTCTTTCTTTTCTTTCCTTTTTTCAATAGGCAGAGAACCAATGCCTCCCCTGCCTTTCTGACTATGGGTCATAAGACCTACATTTCAGAAAAGGTCCTGGCTCATGCCCTGGGGGAAGGTATGCTGCACAGAAAGGTCAAGAGGAATTCAAACAGACAGGCCTTGCTGGGTTTCCACACTCAATCAGTATTAGACCATATCCTCTTTGTCCAGCCCCATTTCTACATGGCTGTCAATCATGCCTATCCAATGAAGTCTCCATAAAATGTCCAAGAGAACAGGGCTCAAAGAGCTCCCAGATAGCTAGATACATGGAGGTTCCTGGAAGGTGGTACCCCAGGGAGGGCATGGAAGCTCCATGCCTCTTATCTCATAACTTGACCCATGCATCTCTTCATCTGTATCCTTTGTAATAGCATTTATAATAAACCAGCAAACATAAGTGTTTCCCTGAGTTCTGTGAGTGGCTCTAGCAAATCAATCAAACCCAAGGAGGTGGTCATGGGAAGCCCAATTTATAGCTAGACTTTCAGAAGCACAGGTAAAACAACCTGGGCTTGCAAATGGCATTGGAAGTGAAAGGGGGCAGTTTTGGGGACTGAGACCTCAACCTGAGGGATATGATGCTATCTTTGGGTAAATAGTCGGAATTAAATTGGAGAACACCCAGCTGGTTTCCACTGCAGAACTGATTGCTTGCAGGTAGAAAGACTCTCCATGTATTTTGGGGTCACAGAAGTCTTCTGTGTTGATTGTTGAATAAGAAAATAGAAAAAACACAGTTCCCATTTTTTCCACTGATAGGGGTGTACGAATGAAAAAAGATTGACCATGAATTAATTATTTTTGTTTCTGGGTGATGGGGATCATTATACTATTCTCACTGCTTTAGTATATGTTTGAAATATTCTGAAAAGTACAGGGGGCTTTGGAGTTAAGCCAACCTGAAGCTCAGCACTGCACAACTCCAAAGGGCATACTGCATATGCTGGGTTCCAGGGGTCGCCATGAACACTGAGTAATGTTGAATCCCAGCTCCATTATTTGCTTAATGTATAACCTCAGACAAGTTCCTAAGCTTTTTTTTTTTAATTTTATCTTTTTTTACCCTGTTGTTTCAGGGAACCTAAGCTTTTTTCTTCTGTTGAGAATATGAACTACAACCCAGGGTTCCATGAGGATTAGACGATGTACTGAAATACCTGGCACACACCTACGGCCCTAGACAGTGGCTCTCCCAGCTATTATTTACTAGGGGATCCCAGATGGCATCAGCTCTCAGGAGCTCCTTGAACTGAGTCCAGAGTCACTCCCCAAACCACTCTCTGGATTCTTTAATTCCTAACTCCCACCAGCTGTTCTCTCTTCATTTTCCTTCCTTCCTTCCTACTAAAGCCAAAGAAAGGACAGCAGGAGTAGAAACACATAATAGGGATATGCCCTCTCCTTTCAGGTCGTACTGGCTACTTCCAGTTTCTTTTCTAGTCCCAGAAAAAATACTATCACTGCTCTAAGGAGGAGAGGGAAAGGAGGAGAGGGTCCTTCCCTCTCAAAACTTCTCCAAAACTCTCTTTGGGGCTTGTAGCACAGTTCATGCTGCCTTCTAACTGCCTTCATAGGCAGGAGCTGGGCTCTGAAGCCCAGTCTGAGCCTGGAACAAACCAGCCTTAGGAATATTTGTTGCATGGGCAAGTATGTGATCAATGAATGAGCAAGGGGGTAAATCAGCACATTCATGAACCAATAAACAAGCATATGAGTGAATGAATGATATTCATGGGAAGAGCTAAGGTGCATCGAGGGCTGTGTAGCAGGCACTGTGCCAAGCGTCTTACTCCCACTATCTCATTTAATCCACCCTGCAAGTCTCTGAAGTAGCTCTCTTGTGCCCCCATTTGAACTGTGAGAAACTGAGGCTTAGTGAGGTTAGTAACTTCCCAGCGCCACCCAACTGGCAAGTGAGTGATGAAACTAGGATTCCCATTGGCTCCCAAAGCCATCCCTTTGCTTGAATGAATGGAAGAGTGAGCAAATGAGGAAATGTGCAAATGAGTGGGGGTGGGGGGAAACACCCAGAGACACACCGATTGAGTCTCCAGGCAGAATCCTTTCCTTGATCACAAGGCAAAAGCCTGATTTCTTCTGGGGTAGGGAAGTTTCAAGACAGAAACTTCCACCCGTAATTACTCTTCAAGTTACAGGCCCTTCAGATGTTCTCTGTAACAGCATCCTAAGTCCAGGGAGAGATTCCAGCCAGTACCCGTAAGGGCCAAGGCAGAGCAGGGAGCTGGCTGGCTTCTAACTGACAGGTGGCAACAGGCAGTCACAGGGCCAAATAATGGCAGGTCCTAGCCTCGGCAACCAGGAAAGAGCTGGTCAGGCTCTGTATAGCACTTTAGTGATAATAGATTATTAATACTCACAGCCAGATATATTCATAGACCATTCCTCAGGGATAAAAAGAAAAGTGCAGCCCTAGATGCTGCTGCAATGTCAGCTCCTCTGGTGGCATCTAATCTCTGAGCCCAAGGGACTAAGAAATGATAGCTTTCGGCCGGGCGCGGTGGCTCACGCCTGTAATCCTAGCACTCTGGGAGGCCGAGGTGGGCGGATCGTTTGAGCTCAGGAGTTCGAAACCAGCCTGAGCAAGAGCGAGACCCCATCTCTACTAAAAAATAGAAAGAAATT
>CAUYPO010087898.1:0-17221 GCA_963574435.1 Cheirogaleus major
AGTCCCAGCTACTCGGGAGGCTGAGGCAGGAGGATTGCTCGAGCCCAGGAGTTTGAGGTTGCTGTGAGCGAGGCTGACGCCACGGCACTCATTCTAGCCTGGGCAACAGAGTGAGACTCTGTCTCAAAAAAAAAAAAAAAAAAATACTTCATTAAATCTCACAAAGACTCTGAAAATTAGATATATTTTGAAATCAACACTCAGAAGCATTAAATAACAGAGCAAGGTCACAGAACAAGGAAAAGTGGTTGGAATCAAACATTCCTTTGTGTCTCTCCAAAATTCCTGCTCCTTTCTCAACATCATATTTATTTGGACCATTTGCCTTTTTTTTTTTTTAAGAAGTAGACAAAGGAAAGCCTTTTTGGAAGAGACTTTAATAGAGCTTCACATGTACTGAGGCTCTATTTTCAGTGATGGTGGTGGTCTCAGAGAAGACTATGTTTGGAGCATTACAGACTTCAAAAAAAAAAAAGACATAAAAACAATGTCTTAAAAAGACGACTTTAGAAAATAAGCTACAAACTCCAGGA
Source organism: Cheirogaleus major (assembly GCA_963574435.1). Classification (NCBI taxonomy): domain Eukaryota; kingdom Metazoa; phylum Chordata; class Mammalia; order Primates; family Cheirogaleidae; genus Cheirogaleus; species Cheirogaleus major. Next base: position 534 of record CAUYPO010087898.1, read on the forward strand.
GAAGTAGCTTTAGCAAGAACTATCTGGAGCAGGCTGTTTTCATTGTTATGGATAAAACCATAATCTTGACATTAGCACTTCCACTCCACACAGGAGCTATCCATAGCAATTGTCACCCTCTAACCAAATAGTTATCTTACTTCACATCCAAATAGGATTCCCCCTTACCTGGGAGGAACTGATCAATTTAGGAGTCTTCAAAAGGCATTTTCACTTTTTTTTTCCTTCTAGAAAATCTGAATGAAATGAGAAAACAAGGACCTACAGCCAATCAAGAGGTACTGGTGGTGCATTGGCACATAGCGGAAACCCAAATGTTTTTAGCTGAAGTAATGAATGTATGTTCATAGCTATCTTAGAGAAAAGTGATTAATCACTTTAATGAAAAAATATTGATGTGTTAGGGACTGTTCACCAATAGTATTACACAAACTTGTCAGTTTTAATTCCTTTGATTCTACCTGGTCCATCTTCCCAGAGAACCAAATTATTGTCTAAGGGATGACTACACTGCTTAGGACAATGTTTCTAGAGTTTGTTTCTTGGAACATCCATATTATTAATAAGATCACTTGGGGACACAGCTCATATCTTAGGAGTCAGAGCCCTAAAATCTCTGTTTTAATAGATCCCCCGAAATATACTATTTGAACTAAAGTTTGAGAACTAGTAATTTAGGAGCTAAACAGACTTTTTTATTATATAGTTACAGACTCAGGTCTGTCATTAATAGAATTTAGATGCTGGTCCACTTATGTATAAATTTGCTAGGACTCATACTTGTGCTTCTATAGATTCTAGACCAATATTTTTCAATCCTTAATGTATGTAAGTAATGCAGGGAGTTTGCTAAATGGTAGATTTTCAGACCCCACCCAAAGGGACTGCCTGGAAGTCAGATATTTTGCATTTTAAACATGTACCCCATGTGGTTGTGATGTAGCATTCTGCTAACCTCATACCCAATGCAGAGCCCTTCTGGAAAACACCATTCCTGTCAAATAGTCATGCAGTCTCTAAGAGGATACTTTCTCTGTTAGGAATAAACAATAAACTCCATTTGTAAGTGGGTTTAATTGTAAGAAATTTCTTATTAAATTGATATAAAGTTTCATGTAATCTAGCTATCTGGTTCTCTTAATTACAACTGCATAGAAGACTTTAGTTCTCAATGTAAGTTTTAAGAAAATAATCCTGACCAAAAATATAACTTCTTCTGTTCCCTCTGGATCCCTGGCTTGCTCTTTCAGCAGAGGGTGTGTAGGAGAGAAGAATACAGGGACCCAAATATATATCCCTGATGAAAAGACAAGGGCCTCTCCTCTTTGCATAGCAACCATGTTTAGACAATCAAACATCTGGGAAAATGTGGACTTCTCACTTCCTAGAATAATATCATAACACTTATAAACAAAGTAAAACAAGATGATATCATTCTGTGCTGCCTGAGTGTGGAAGAGTCCTATCGATCACAGTCATGATGAGAAAATCAGCCAATAAAGAACAAGGTGGGGCTGGTTCAGATGAGGCAGAAAGAAGAAGTCAGTGGGAACCCCTCCCTTCTTCCATGTGGCCACTCACTCTTGTCCAGCTGCAGCTGCATGTAGGTTAGAGAGCCGGTTCGTATGCCTGCTAAAGTCAGCTGTTAAGAGTAGATACAGAGCAAGTGACTGGATAGAAAAATATAGGCACGTTTCCACCTATTTCAGCGGGACGTCCCCGTATCCTGAGAACTTAGCTAATTCATTTCATTTGTTCACTTACTTTGAAAAAAACCCAAATATTTTATTCACTAATTTCGAAAGAAATTATATACCTTTCTCTATTACCTATATGACCTTTGAAAAATATGAGTCTGACCCTGCAAGCCCACTTATTCTTGGATTTTCTCCTGCCTCTGCCACCCCTAAGACAGTAAGACCAACCCCTACTCTTCCTCTTCCTCCTTCCCCTTAGCCTACTCAGTGTGAAGATGATGAGGATGAAGACCTTTATGATAATCCAATTCATAAAATATATTTTCTCTTCCTTATGATTTTCTTAAAATGATTACACTTAGAATGACTACAAAGGCCAGGATGAGTAGAAGGAGGAGTGCAAATGAATACACGAATCTAGAATGTTGGCCTTTGCTTCAATTTTCCTTTGAACTTAGGGAGAGACTGAATTTTGGAGGTGGGGGAGTGATTAGAAGCATTGAGTCTTGAGTGACCTGCTTTATAGACATGTACTGTGTTCATTTTTTAAAGAGAAAATGTCTTTTCTCTCTGCTGCTCTAGCCAGTTTTAGGATGCAAGATTCACATAACATCAGAAGCCTTGGTTTGTTTAGATGCTTTTAATGATACAAGTCTCAGATTGTTTTTTCTTTGTAGTGGGAAATAAAAACTGAAGGAATCCAGAATGTGAACTCAATATGTCCTCCAGGAATGTCTGGGATGACTAGGCCCTAAATGTTTTTAAACATAAAATAAAAACTTAAGTGAAGGTGTTTCAATCATTGCCAAACCCAGCACCTGAATCTGCATGTTGGTGTGAGGTGTAGAAAGCATTATGGGTTCTAGATGGTGCCAATATCCTGATTGTATGGTCTCTGGAGGTTTTCTCCCCCTTACCAAATAAGAATCAAAATAACTATTCTGCATAGCTTACAGCATCCTCCCAGCATTGTTAGGAGGATGGAAGAAAAAAAGGTAAAGTGCTGACCCATTGCAAGCTGTTATCACTCCCACAAGTCAGAAGTCAGAAGTCTTGGCTTCATTGGGGAATTTCCACCAGTCTACCAACTCTGCTAAAAGAAAAGCACTGGGGAAGGACACACCCAAGGCTTTCTCCCTCACTTTGAGCCCAAAGTGGCTCAATGTAGAAGTGATCTCATTTCCACAGACCAATTTTGGGTTCCTGAGCAACAGGGTATGATGCCTGCAGGAGAGACATTTCTGCTGGCCCTGTGCAGGCAGCCTTACTTCAGGTCATTGACAGGAGTCAGCAAAGACTAGATGGAGCCCTCTCTCCCACCATGCCAAAGCTCACGTGGTTGACACTCAGTCCATATTTTTATTTCATTAATAAAATATGACCTCATTTTTCTTTTGTCATCCAGAAGCATGAGGATATATTTGTTGCAAACTGCATGCAGATGAGAGGGGGATTCCTTCTGAAACTACATCCTCTTAATAATAAATAATTTTTATCTACTATACATAACAGTAGTGCATTTCTTGTTAAAACAGCAAGCTTTTTTTTTTTACCAAAATGAAAAGAAAACATTCATTTCATTATAAATATTTTAAATAGTTTAAATACATATTTCATACCAAGTATATAAAAATAGCCTCTGTTTTTTTTTTTTTTTGATAAATAAAGATGTTTTCATTTACATGGCAAATAACGTGCGAATAGCTAACTGCTGGCCACCGGCTCTATTTGACTGATTGTCTAGAAGATGACATGCAGTGATAATTGTTCCTTTGCCTTCACAACAAGGAAAATAGATCAGCAGGATCTGTGCACTCCCGAGGCCAACAGTACCATGGATATTGTTCAGGAATGACAAACAGCCACTCAGGAAAAACCTTTGCTGCACTTCACAAAAGCCACCTAGGAGAAGACTAATCCACAAATTCTTTGTCTGGGACTTCTAGCTGCTCAGACCCTCAGGGTCTTTGGACTTTTGCCCAAGTCTGTCAAACAGACCAGTAAGTTAATACCTGTACAGAAAAATGTTTCTATTATGCTTCTAGGGTTTAGAGATTGTTTGCTACAGTATGGAGGTGGTTCTGCCTTTCCCTGGCTTCTCACACCCTCTTTTGCAAGACTCCCCACTTGGCCCAGTCTTCACGCCCGCCAGAGGCAGAAAAGGCAAACTAAAGCTGTCATGCAGTAGTAGGTTTGAAATGGGCAGCTGTGTCGTATGCACGGATATCATACGTTTATGGCTTTGTTATCTTTCACTTCTGCTGTGCTTGTGACAACTTCCAGTGGAAAGTTCTCCAAGGGTTTTGTAGAGACTGACGCCATTCCTTCTTGGTTCCAAGATCCTGGCAAGTTTTCCAGACTGTAGGAACTAACAGGTCCCTGACTGAAGCTTCCCTCCTCCGATCTGCTTGGGAGAACTAGGTGCAAAGATGTTTCCGAGGAGGAGCAGACAGAGGACGAGAGAGTTGCTGAAATGGACTGCAGAGGCGTCAGCGTAGTATCTGAATGTGGAGAGATGCACCTTAAAAATTGCAAATGACCTTCTTGGACAACCTGGTAGTGAGAAGGTGAATAATCAAGGTTTGGAGAATGACAAAGTTCACTGTCTGCAACATTTTGCTCATGAGCTCCAGTTCGTTGTGGGCTGCTCCCCACAGAAGAGGGATCCACACTCCAAATATCTGAGGTGATATTACTGTGACAAAGTTGTGCTTGGGTATAAGCAGCCCCACCTGTTTGCAAGTGTAGGCAGGGTTGGTGTGTACTCCAGATCGTTCTGGTCTGTAAGCTTTCCCTGGAGGGACACACAGAGGTGGTGTGCTGAGAGCAAAACCGTGACGGCTGCTGAGGTGACAGAATGTTTTCCAGAAGTTGCATCACATTCTTCATGTCTTTACCTAGCTGGGAGACTTCCTGAGTCAATGTTGTTACCTGTGTGGATAGAGTAAAGCAAAAGGCAATAGTTAGAGGTATGTGGTAGTGCCCAGACTTCAGAGAGATGAAGCAGGGAAGTGGGATTTCTTAGTAAGAAAGCCCAAATGGCTGCTCCAACTCCAACCAAGCCCAAGGGGTGAATGGGTAGGTTGGGCATATGGATGGACATACATCTTGATCTAAAGCCATCCTCATTCTGAAGGAACCTAGTGCAAAACAAGTAGTCTTAGATTCTTAATCAATGATTCTGGGATTCTTAAACAGAATTGGAACTGTGGATTCATCATCTCTTAAATGCCGATGATTCAATGCAGATTCAGCACTGCTGCATGTCCAGAGTAGACACCTAGGGAATAGCAGCTCTTACTCTTGCCATTTCTGGTTGAGGTCTATGCTTTTCATGGGCCAGAGATAAAGTGGCCTTCAGTGATGGTGAATGTGAATGGTAAGCAAGAACTCATACCAGATTTGCTAGGGAAGGAGTTCACAGAAAAAGGAAAGCTACAGATTGAGAGTTGGAAATAAATAAAAAGACTTATAAGGTCAATAAGTACAGATAAGCACAGTGAGGCACCTGAAAGTTTCTGGGATCCAGCAATGAACCCCAAACCTCATGGAATTATAACACAGATTGTGTTGTATATGCTTTTTCAGTTTTCTAGGTGAGACATTTAGCTTTCATCAGGAGACATGGCCCCCATTCACTTAAGAACCACTGAAGAGTCTTCACTTTACACTTAACACGAATAATACAATTCATCAGAGAATTTATTTTCCTAACAAACACATCAATATTTTAAGTATGGAGAACACCAGCAGATTGAATTTGACTTAAATCTATTTTTTCTTAAGTATTGGTATTCCTCAAATTGAGGAAACTTATATTTCAGAAAGCAGGACATACATATATTTTCTAGTCTTTAGTTAAAGTCATAACACTGACATAAGTTGTAATATTTTGCTTTCATTGCTATAACACTTTGTTTGTATTTTCTATGACTTTATTTTACTATCATGAACCACAAAACTCTAATAGAAGCAGCTGAACCCACTGGCTAAATACAATCAGAAAAAAAAGGGGCAATTCAACTTCAATGAACTGGATTCATTCAAGATTGGTGTCTTGGGCAGACTTTCTTCAACATTTTAGTACACATTTCTAATTCATCCAGCAACTTAATTCAGTCTACTTCCTGTGAGTGCATTCTGAAACTAATTCTCCCTGGCAGGCCCATCAGGAGGTAGCACTGCTCAAAGTCAGGCATTTAAAAAGGCCAGAAGGAGGTTTTCCCGGGGTTCAGGCAACCAACTGGTAACACCTGCCCTGAAATTGCCAGGCCAAAACTCTTTCTGCCCTGCTGCCGGCATGGAACTCAAGGGATTCAACTGAAAACTTGTTCAGGCTTGTAGAAGATCTAAACTTCTGAAGACAAGATACCTCTCAGCCTCACATTTTAAGAAGTGAAGCAATGAATTTGAGAAAAATTCTATGTACTTTGAAATTTTCACTACAGATTGTCAATTTCATCACCTGCCAAGCCTCAATTCTAAAGCACATGGATCATACTTAAATCATTATCACAGATCTTTGCACTACCTACATTCACAAGAGTCCCATCTTAAATTGATTAGCTCTTCTATCAACATTTCAGAAGAGAAGGCAGCCACTAAATGAGATGGTTGAAGGGACATATTAACTATCCATTCCTATTGTCTAAGCTTAATTCTTGTATCAAACTCAGCAGTGCTACATTAGCTCAGTTCCCAATAAAAATGCTTTCAATTGGCCATTTATTGAGGATTGAATAAAGGCACAGTCTTTGAAGAACAATTTTGAGTATTAGGCATATCAATAATCATGCTATCAATAATCAAACTCAATAAATGTTTGAGTAGTACAACATGACTTCAGGTACATTTTCCCTATTGAACCTACAAACAGTGCTAAGATAGGCAGGGATATATTATTACTTCCCAACCTGTAAAATGGGGACACTGAGACTCAGAGGTAGAATGACAGTTTTAAGGTCACTTATTTCATGAATGACAGTCTTTGATCTAGAATTCAGGGCTTCTAAATTTGCTACTCATTCTATTATAGTATATTATCACATGCAAAAAGAGATAGTGCTTCTGAGAGACTTGAGAGATTTGTGCTAATGTATTCAGGATTTGTAAAGAGCACAACGACTCAAACAAAAAGGTAGCTTCGTGTGTAAAACTGTCTGAAATCGTAATTCAACATTAAATAAGTAAATAATGTCATCATTAAAAAATGTGAGACTGATTAAACACAGTAAAATTTTTTCATAGAAAATTATATAAATGCAAAAAAAAAAAAAAAAGGTTTGCCTAAGAGTAAAAACTGGAACCAAACAATATATTAACAGATATATTTCTGATGAACTATTTTTCTAGCTTTCATAATAAAGTTATTTTCCCATGGTTGAAATACCTTTCAATAGTCACATTGTTTTTTTTAACAGATACATAATAATTGCACATATTTATGGGGTACATAGGATATTGTGATACATGAATACAATGTGTAATAATCAAAGCAGGACAATTATGATATCCATCATCTCAAACATTCATCATTTCTTTGTGTTGGGAACATTCCAAATGTTCTATCTATTTTGAGATATAAATTATTCTTAATTATAGTCACCCCACTGTGCTATTGAACAATAGCACCTGTTCCTTCTATCTAACTGTATTTCTGTACCCACTAACCAAACTGTCTTCATCCCCACCTCCCCCTTCTTAGCCTCGGATAACCATCATTCTACTCTCTACCTCCATGAGATCCACGTTTTTAGCTCCCAGATAAGAGGGAGAGCATGCGATATTTGTCTTTCCATGCCTGACTTATTTCTCTTGATAGCGAACTTTTTACTGTGCATTTGTCTCAACTTTGAGGCCATGAACTTTGAAGGGGGATCCAGAGTCTTAACTGCCTCCAGGAACATAAACAAGCATTAACATTGTCAGAAAACAAATTACTATCCTTGCTTGAACCGAAAGGAGTAAAGAACTCCAGAAAAGGAGCTTTCTTTAGCTCTAGTGGGTTATCATCAATACATGTTGGGGAAGATTTCTGTCACTGTGTCTCTGGGGACACACCCCTGCGTCTTATTAAAGTTACATGAGGCAATTGATTCCTGTTAAGTAAGAGATGTCTCTTTCATCAGGACAAAGCCAGCTGTCACAAGAAGAGATGGCATTTCCTGGAGGTGGAGACTGTGGTGACACTGAAGGTGACAACATACTGCCACAGAAAGCCGGTAAAGTTTTACTGCACTTTTGTTTACTGCTTCCTGCTGGGTTTGCTATCAAAATTCATTCTAAAACAGGAACAATCTCAGTCTCCATTAAATGTTGAGAGCAAAGAACGCAGTGTCTCTACTTTATGAGGGTAGTGGTTCAAGTGCTTCTTCTCAGCATGGTAAGAAGATAGGCATTTGCTAAAAAAAAAAAAAAGGCTGTTGGTGACACTTTGTGAACAAGCCTCTGTCCACTTAAGGAGATATGTCTTACATATACAACTTAACAACAAATACAACTTAAAACCAGAGTACTGCAAAGAGATAGGTCAATAAAAAAAAACCAGAATCATGCTGACCAAATGAACCAGTTTTCCCACTTATCTCAACAACAGCCTAAAATATCTAATTGTTTCTGTCACTCATATTAGAGAAGAGAAATCTCTTTTTGAGCATGTATTGCAAAGCCCTTCACGAGCCCGGCCTTATTTTTTAATGGCCCCATGTCTTGCATTTTCTCCCTTGCACACCATCAGACTCAATACACTGAGATTCACACCTCACTGCCCTGGCGTTTGCTGTTCCCTCTGACTGGGGGCTTCTCCTCTGCCCCGTTCTGCATGACAAGTTTCTTCTCTCCCTTCAAACTTCTTCTGATATTTAATTTTCTATGGAGAGCTTTTTCTCAACTTCTTCTCAATACTTGTGTAGCAGTTTTAGCTCTGATCGTCTTGCATTGTACAGGGCTGTCTGTCTCCAACTAGGCTATGAGCTCCTTGAGGGTATACTGCTATTAATATTTATCTCAGTATCTCCTGGATTTAGGGCAATGCCTAGAATACAACATACACTCAGTAACTTGAATGTAAAAATGAATACAATGCCTGCCATTTTGAAGGAATTTTGGTTCTCCTATTGCTTTCATTTCTGATATTTATTTTATCTCATGATTTTACCATAAATATTCTGGGGAACGCTGCTTGCTACAAAATTATATTGAAAAATGTGTAACTGGCCTTCTTCATTCCAAGTACATATATTAAAAGTAGGTATTATATGACTATTACATTTTTTATATATAAATTTCCCAAATCAAAGTCTTATCCCCTAGTTTTAAGAGCAGGTGCCATTGCCACCATTAAGAGTCCCTTTTCTCTTACTGTGTTCCCTTCCTAATTGTAGAAATATGTCTCTTTTGGCCAAGACTTCTGTTCGACTTTACTTATCTCACTGCTTTGCCATTTGTCCCAGTATAAACTTGATTTTCATGGGTAGTTTTAATTCTCCAGGAAATTTCCCCCATTTACTGATCCCCATATATCACAACTACATTATGAATGCTAAGTGACAAATTCAATTAATTTATTCAGAGTTGTTCATCAACTGAAACTTGGCCAACTTTTTCATCTCTGGTTGCTACTCTAGATGGATACTTTACATGTGGGCTTCTGATTCTTTCTACTTAAAAAGATAGTAGATAAAGAAAATATCATTTAATATATGTTCTTTTCTTATTAAGTTATATTTTCTTTATCCACTTTCTCCTCTTCCTTTTTTTTTTTTTGTTCCTTTTTCTTTCTCCTCCCCTTTATTCTTCTATGGATGAAAATCCACCAGGCTGGAATTTAAAATTGTTGGCCAAACCAGTTTACCATCACCATCTGCATAGCCAATTGTTCACATCCAAGATTTCTCTATCCTTTCCAAAATCCCAACTGTTAGAAAAAAGAAGTGATGAAAACACCATCTGTGTGTTTCCAAGTGGTTCAGTTTTCTATCCAAAACTTTGAAGCACCTAAAGATTCTTTCCTTCTCTGTTCTCCCAGCATCATGCATTAACCACACAAATTATTAGGTGTTTAGCAGGTTTACAGGCAACGTGTTTGCTCTTGTTGAGTAACACCTCCTGTCATGAACAGAAAACCCATGTAACAACAGACTTGCCAACTAGCTGTGATAATTCACACACTGATCTTTCTATACCTCTACGAAGGGAATCACTAACTACCACAACTTTTCTATTTCTGTTACATCCAGGTTTCCTCAAAAATTCTGTTGCACATATGGGAAGTAACATTCATAGGGTGTTGGGCAGGTGGGAGGGGGGAAGGAGGGGATGGGTAAATCCACACCTAACGGATGCTGTTTGGGGGATGGGCATGCCTGCCTGTTGGGCAGTGCAAAGGCAATTTATGTAACCGAAGCATTTGTATCTCTATAATACTCTGAAATAAAAAAATAAAATTAAAAAAAGAAAGAAGTTCTGTTGACTTAGAAATAGTCATTGTTGCTCCTACATTTCCAGAGTATCTGGTTTACTCTTCTCATGTTTAATTAGCTCCACTGACATAATGTTACTTCTCACCCTCCTTTGCATCATATTTCCACAAGAGCTTTGTTGTAAGAATTGAGTAATATTAATATAATGGGTATAAAACTTTAGTCCCAACATAACATGTATTATGTCAGAATCCCAGGTGGCTGGATTTGATATTGCAACACAGGTACTAAGCTTGCTTGAGAACTTCTGCAAGGTAGGGAATACTAACCCAGGATCTATTTTGACTAAAGAAAAACCTGTATAGCTCTTCCTCTGCCTCGGCATGGAAAGATAAGTCATTCCTATTAACACTTTTACATAGTTAATATCAGAAGAAAGCATCTACAATTTTTAGTGTTAACCTTGCATAGATCTTTGTAGTAGCAAATACTAACAAGGATAACTGAAGCCATTGAAAAATGTTCATTATGATCCTGTATTTCTAGTCCAAGATTTGCATAATTGCAATCAGATAGATCGAGGATTCTCCATAAAGAATGTGTGAGCCAAAATATAAGGATGTGCAGCCTGGTGTTGATCAGAGGTGAATAAGGACCAATGTGGAGGTGGGGGGCAGGGTGGGCAGGTAAATAGGTCTTTCTTGTTCTTTACAGTATCTCAAGCTCCTGCACAAATCCTAGGACAAAGTAGGTACCCCATAAATCTTTGTTGATACATGAATAATTTAATGAATAGTAAATTGCATGGTGAATTTTGTACCATGAATTTCTGTTATTTTTGGGTGAACTTAACTCACTTTCACCAATCTCCCCTAAATATCACTGAAAGATACAGAAGCAAATGCCAGTATACCTCTAGTAGGTAAGAATGTTTCCCATGATCTTTGTGTCTCTCTCTGGAAGTCCCCATGACTTCAAAGTGGGAGATTTCAAAACTGTGTTATTAGGTGGTTTAAAGAATTCTTCTGTGGTGCTATTGACCTATGGTCCCAATAACACCATGCATTGTCAGCTTTTACAGTCAGATTTGTGCATTTTGGGTGTAAACACAGATTTGCTGTTCTGGTGTGTCTTTAGTTGTGCCCTTTGGAAACAAAAGTATGAGCTTCTAATGCAGAGCAGAAAAAAAAGTGTCTTCGGCAGTACCTTTCATTTCACATAAAATCTCATAAAATGGATTCCCTTCATTTTATATATGTTTTATATTTCTCAATATTGGCCATTGGAATGGTATAATTCATGGGCTCTGAGTTTAACTGGAACTTTAGTTGATAGGCAGAGAAAAAATGTGATTTCCATATTTGTGCATTCAGTGAGCAGATGGGGAATGCATCTGTTGACATAATCTTCTTAGCTTGAAGAGTTCTTGACCTGTCACTCAATTTTTGCCAAACATGTACACATTTTCCAACTAGACACAATTTTTCTAAATTCAGGAGTACTAATTACACCAATCCTCTCCTCCTGTCACAAATACATATATACATTTTACAAGCTATGATTCAGGTAATTAAATGGTTTTTCATTTAATCCTTTGTTATGTTGCATATTTATCATAGGATTCAGACACATTCAAACTAACTCCAGAAGCAGGCAAAACAAAAAAGACGATGGGCACAATTTCATCTTTGTCTTTTGCTTCACAAAACATTCAAAAACAAGTGACAGTGTTTTCTATCTGTCAGCTAAAATAATCATCATACTTGGCACTTGCATATATTTCGTCCAAATGAGAATCTCAATCCCATTACTAATGCAAGTTGTAAATCTCTGTGTACAGATGGAGAGACTAGAATGTTGGGAGGTGAAGTGGGTTGTTGTAGGTTAACACTGTGAGCAGTACTGGAAGGTTTACTTGTAGACAGTCTCCAGTAAAAAAAAAAAGTTATGTGACTATAAATGAGAATCACAAGAATAGTACCCAGGGTTTTACTTTTGCAGGTGCAGCTGATGTCTCTTAAATTATAATACGAGAAGAATTACAAGTCTAGTGTTACCAATACAAAATTACAGGCTCGAAAGTGATTCAATGGCTTCATTGAATTTCTTGCAAGCTCAGGCCTCTGGACGTAACTTTATTACTTCAGCTGCACCATGGTAATCCATTATTTATCAACCCTTTGACTGCTTTTGTCATCTGTTTTCCTGGTTCCTGTGACAAAGTTTGATTAATATCCAAATTGCTATCTGGCTAAGGGATCTTCACTGCTATCAGTGAACGCCAAACAAAAATCTGTCTCTTCTCAGAATACAGGTTGTATACAATAGTGCTTGTCAAACTTTAATGTATGTAAGAATCATCTGGGGATCTTAACTAAGGATATATTCAGATTCGGTAGGTCTTAGGTGGAGCCTGGGCATTTCTAATAAGCTCCCAGTTGCTGCCAGTGCTGCTGGTCCCTGCTCTACAGGGTGAGATCATTAGTCCCCATTCTTTTTCTTTTTTTGAAATTTCTTTTTGTTTATTTTTGAAAATTGATAAAAATAATATATATTTATGATGCATAACTTGATGTTTTGATATATGTATATATTGCGGAATGACTAAATCAAGCTTATCAATATATCTATTACCTCACATACTTACCATTTTTTGTGTGATGGGAACTTCTAAGATCTATTCTCTTAGCAATTTTCACACATACAATATATTGTTGTTAACTATATTCACCATGCTGTACAATAGATCTCTTGAATCTATTCCACCCATCTAACTGAAATTTTGTGTCTTTGACCAACATCTTCCCAATCCCTGGTAACCACCATTCTAATCTCTGCTTTTTATAAGTTTGACAAACACCATGTGATCTTATACATAGTTTTTGGTTGTCTTTCTTGCTGTGATATTAGCAGCTAGTGATGTGGATTTCTTTGAACCATTAATTCATTGCAGGTTGCTAAGTGGTGATATTCTAATTCTAGTTCTATATAATTCTATAAGTTATTTAGTTGAAATAATTTTATAAAAAGATGCTTCCCTCGTAGGTTATTTTGTTTCCCCAGTTAATATAGAAAAGAGAAAAAAGCCTTGGTTTTCCCTTTCATAAAATCAATTTTAAATAAAATAAATTATTTCCTAGTTATCCTTTACAGTTGCCCAATTACTTTGTTCTAAAAATGACAAATTCATGTATTTAACCATATTTTATGTGTTTTAATCCATCATACTTATCCTTACTGAAGCCCAAATTATCCCCTCTTTGGCCAGTGAGAGATGTTTCATATTGGCTCCTAAGTTCTTCTGACATCACCCTAATATTGTTTGATAACTTTCTTGTCTGGTATACTAAGATGTTCCAGACTCATCATGTATATTTCATGCCCCAGAAGTAGAAATAGCTATTTATCCAAGAAACTCTGGTTTCTTTTAGTGAGAAGTTGTATTTTAAGACCATAATCTAGCCACTAGAGATATTCACTGCTGTTGAATTGGTCATTGTTTTTACCCCTTTCTGCTGAAACAGCTTGGAGATATATACATGTATATATAATAATACTGTCTTGGCTCATAACCTTTCCATTTTATATTTGTATCTCCTTTCTTCCACACTTGAATTCTGATTATTAAGGTACAGATGATGATAGAATTAGGATATCCCATAATGACTCATTTGCTTTATCCCCCATTACACATACACAAGTCTCAGTATATCAATACCAGGACTACTAATATATACTATGATTATTGAACACAGTTAATGTGGGGTATTCTAGTCTCATTCTCTCCCAACTCTCTTTTTCTTATGGTTCTGTTATACATTACTACATTGTCTACATTGTCAGAGCATATGGCCCTTGCCAACTTATACTCTTTCTTTTAACCCTCATTTAAACTTGGCCCCATAAATAAGTACATATTTAATGATGATAAATTTGTCCTTATGACAATGTCTTTCAAGACATTTTGGTTTTAAAAATCTTGTTCTCTAGTATATTCTACAGGAAATGTTTATGGTAACAATATTCCCTAAATTCTTGCATGTTGATAATAGTTTGATACTTGGTCAATTTTGTTGGCTATAAAATTCTTAGTTTAGATTTTTCTTTTCTTAAGTCTTATTCCTATCCTAAATTATAAGTCAATAGTTAAATCAAGCTTCACATTTAAATGTGTTTATGGCTAATTTAAGAAAACCAAAGGCTCAGATTTTGATGTGAGCTTCTGATATTTCAGAAAGAAATCTTTTCAATCCAGACCAATGATGATCTGCTTTGAAAGCTTACTCAATAAAAAGAAAATCCATTGGACTGGGATCAGGTCTTTTTCTATTCCTTTTTCATGTAACTTGTTACATATGTGATACTCTCCGGGCCTCAGTTTATTTGTCTGTAAGATGAGCATCTCACATGTCAAAATTTTGAACATCTCTTCAAACTCAAAATCGAGATTCCATTTTTCTCTTCTATTCAATGTCCGAATGTCTGATGGTTAAAATGGATATAATTCTAATCATCTTTTATTCATTCATCTACCATAAATGTGTGTACTACGTACATGCTCACCATATAGCAGATAAAGATTCTTATCCTCATAGAACTGGCATTCTAATGGGTGGGTGAAGACAATGAACAATGTAAATAAATAAACTATGTAGTACAATAGAGATCTAATAGGGCTGTAAACACCAGCAGATCAGAAGGAGGTAGCAGAGGGAAACTGGGGTATGTGTTCCTCTGGATGCTTCCCTGTTGAGTTGAAGGGGATGGAAGGTCACAGAAGATACTAATAAGAGATCACAGCTCTTTTCAAGTGGCTTTCTCCACCCAGCTTTCTCTGACTCAAGTTTCTGTAACCACTGTCTACTCTGGCTCTTTCTGTCTTAGGAGTTGTAGTGAACTGTTGTTGTTTTTGGGAGGGGTTAGTCCTACCTCTTGTGGTTTGTCTATACCCTACTAACTCCTTTGTAAATAGTCCTTTTATTCAACTTTACTCAAATTTCCCATTTGAAATGTGGCATTGGTTTCTACTTGGTCCCTTTTGGTCCCTTTATTCAAAGAGAAGAAAGGGCCTGTATGTAAGTAATCACAGGCAAAGAGGACAAAAGCACCCAGTCTCTAAAAGTTACATGCACTTTAAATCCACATCTCACAGGAGAAACTTCTGAGTGGCATATACCTTTCTTTTCTTTTGATAAATCCAAATCCATACTATTACCCAGGATTTTTTAAATATCAGTAAAACACTCATGAAAGCCACAAATTTGCCTGTTCATACAGGCTTGACAACTGGAAAATAACTAAAAAGAGTCCTATAAAGCATAAATTAGTTGGATATATTCCAGTTTAAAAACCTGTGTCCATAAAATGTAGCATTAACATCAATAACATGTAGGTAAATATTAAAAAAAAAGGTTTTGCCAGAGGTTTAATAGATTTTGTTTTTCTATGTCAAAAAGTGAATGTATATCCTTTGTTCATATTTTGCTTTTGAGGATTGATAATAAAGAAACATATATGATCAGAATGAGGAAGAAAAAAGCCTGTATAGACAAATCTTGGGAAAGCAATTCTGTTAGTGTATTTCAGTTGATCAAACTGTTGACGAAAAGATATGACAGTAACACTAATTCAAAGAACTAAGGAATGAACTTTACCATAAAATATTACTCATGTAGGTTTTCTTATGTGAATTATTTATAGAATATAATTTTTTCATAGGCATTTAGAAAAGTATTTAAGCAACTCCTAAAGAACAACCTTTCTTATCCATCTCTTTGAGTCCATCTCTTTGACTCAGGAGACTTCACTGATCTACTTTCTCAAGTATAACCTAGTCTACAACTGAGATTCTGTCTCTCTGTTTTTCAGTGAAAGGCATTTCATTATTTGTATTTGTTTAACTGGATATTTATATGGTACATCTAATTGGGGATATTTTGGTATTGAACTTTGAGCAAAATTAAATGGGAGACAAAATTTCCCTATTAACTTTTGGGTGCTATCACAGATATTACTAATGTTTGCCAGTATCCAGTTTTTCATTTTTTGGGGGGTATACAGAAAACTAAACTTTCTTGCCCTTGGAAATTAATTGTGCCCATGGAATTAGTTCTGATTAAGAAAATATGAACAGAAATGATGTGTATATCTTTCAAGCCAAATAATTGTCTATGTTCCACTCTTTAAATGGAAAACAGCTAATCAGCAACATTCCAGATGGTGAAGCCCCCTCTGCTGACCTGTGTTAGGCATTTTGCTTGCACAAGAAATAAATTTTAATCAACAAGATTTGGCATCTGTTACCTCAATACAAATTATCCTATAAGAGTGCTTGTCAGAGAACGGTAGGACTCTTTAACATTTTAGAAACAGTAACTAGACTTTTTGAGGAGGTTAAAAATGAAGAAAGAAAGTTAAAAAATGTTGATGTGTGGGTAAACTCACAACTAATGTATGTGGTGAATGTTGTTGGGTGGGAAAGGGCACGTCTCAAGTCATGGTTGGGAGGTGGCAAAGCCATAACATGTAACCAAAATGTTTGTACCTCCATAATTTCCTGAAATAATAAAAA